>CM062083.1:16067068-16211286 GCA_031163375.1 Conogethes punctiferalis | reverse complement strand
TCGACAATCAATAGGGTTCTCACCCTTAAGGCTCTCGCCTTCTGCTCCCCCAACAGCCCAGTGATGATATCAGACGACATTTTAAATAAATAAATAAATAACCAAGACATGCCACGCTGGGCCACACAGCGCCACCTAGCCCCAACTAAGCCGAAGCTTGTACTATGGGTACTAGACAACTGATAAACTTACTGATGGAAAGTATAAAAAAATAAACAATAGCAAAGATACAAGGCATCAACGTTAGGAGTGGGAGTCTTTGACGTCATTCACTCCCGTAAAAATGCCTCACCGAGTGACGTCACGCGTAATTTCAACGGGCTATAACTTTGTAATTTTTAGTCTAATTTACAAATAAAAAAATATGTGTCTTTTATTTTTAAATAAGCTAAAAGACGGACTAATTACAATTTTTAGCCATAATAGCCGTCTTGTAACCTAATTTGATAGGGCTGTTTTCATGCTCATTATTTTGAAGGGTTTTATTGTAAGCTCACAACTCTGAGCTGACGACTAATTACTAATAACTACGACGAGCCAAGTCGGCTCGGTAGCTCATTTGGTAGTGACCTCTGCCCTCTGAGCCAAGGGTCGTGGGTTCGATTCCCGCACAGTACAAACATTCACTCGGTGAGGCATTTTTACGGGAGTGAGTGACGTCAAAGACTCCCACTCCTAACGTTGATGCCTTGTATCTTTGCTATTGTTTATTTGAATAAAAAAAGGAAAAATACGTGTCTTTTATTTTCGAATAAGCTTAAACACGGACTAATTACAATTTTTAGCCATAATAGCCAATTGATAGTATGTACTTGAATGTGGACCTAATAATTATAATTTAAAACATGGATATTTTAGCGTAGGTAAAGTTAAATGCACTTTCATTTCGAATACATGCCCATAACATACCTGTTTGTGGAATGTATCACAATTAAATCATGTACAGCGTTAAATGCATAAAATCATCATCATCATCAGCCTATGGAGTCCACTGCTGGACATAGGCCTCACCAGTTGTTCGCCACTTAAGGCAAATATCTGGAGGGTACACCCATAATCGCCACGCCTGGGCAGGCGGGTTCGCGATCGCAGGGCGTAGCTTCTCGCTCCGGTGACGCTGCTGCCCGTCATTGGTCTGTGTTATTTTGCTACGCCTTAAATTATAATTGTTATACCGCTACCGGTCGGTTGCCAGCGCCTCGGTCGCTATTCGGCAGGATACACCACGGGCAGGTGAGGTTGGCTTGGAGCGAAAAGATGATAGGCCGCTCCCTTACACCCCTAGTGTGGCATATCTTGGGTTATTTATTCATTTATTTCGCTCCAAACCCTCACCTTATATCACCGACAGAAACATGACCGGGAGGTCAATTAGCTGCGGTATTCTATAGGGTGGAGGTACTTCCCCGGACGGGCGGCTCAATTCGAGCGACGATTCGCTATGCCTTGTATTTAGCATTGGATAATGCTAAACAAATTGAGTAAAGTGGCTAAACTTTGATCTAATCGTCAAACTTGACAGACCCTTACATCCCCTTGCATGAATAAAATGCGTACCTAATATTTTAATCCTTTTAATTTGTAGCATTGACGACATACAAGATAACTCTATCCTCCGGCGCGGCATACCCGTGGCTCACTCCATCTACGGCGTGGCAAGTACTATCAACGCTGCCAATTATGTGATGATCATCGCGCTGGAGAAGAGTTTGGAACTGGGACATCCCTTGGTGAGACTTTAAAATGTATTTTTCTTTTGTATTTTTTGACTATGCACGGTTTGTGCTTCTGCCACTGACGATGGTGAAAAGGTTGAGAAACGTATTGATATCATTAATTTTACAAACGGGATTTAGGAATACGAAATGGGTCAGGAAAAGGCGCGGATTGGACACTTGACATTGGCGAATTATCCGCGTCAACATAATATACGCGTGATAGAGTCCATATACAAAAAAAAAAAGAACTACATACATTTTTATTCAGGCCTAACAACCATCGCGCGCTGTCAAATCGCGCGTTGAGGTCTTATCATCTGAAGGGGTTTATGAGTAATTTGGAAGCCTCGATAACATACCTTACGACTAAATGAGCTTTCATTTTAAAGTGCCTTCGCAATCTATTTCTTGTTTTCGCTATCTAAGATTATACCCTAATTAGTTAGAACTGGCAGTTTTCTGCAACTCGACGGCTGTTCGTTTATTTAACGTTATTATACCCTAAGATATTTCCTTATACATATAGTATGAGTAAGTAAGTGGGGATGTAAGGGAGCGACCTATCTTCATGTTGCTCCAAGCCACCTCACCTGCCCGTGGTGCATCCTGCCGAATAGCAAACGAGGCTCTGGCAACCGACTGGTGGCGGTATAACCATGACAGCTAAAGGCGTAGCTAATGCCACAGACCGATGACGGCCAGCAGCGTCATCGGAGCAAGGAGCTACGCCCTGCGATCGCCAACCCGCCTGCCCAGCGTGGCGATTATGGGTATATCCTGTGTATGAGCAACTTGAGAGGCCTATGTCCAGCAGTGGACTGCGATAGGCTGATGATGATGATGATGAAGGATGTCTACTCGAACTAAGTCGCTCGCACCAGCTAGTATTCAACTTGAGCTTTGTTCCAGGCCACAGCGGTGTACACAGAACAGTTATTGGAACTGCACAGAGGGCAGGGCATGGAGATATATTGGAGAGACAACTTCCAGTGCCCCTCCGAGGATGAATACAAACAGATGACTATTAAAAGTAAGTAATTACTTACTTTCCTATATTGTACATAATACATATAAGCCGCGGATAGTTTTAGGCACGATTAAAATTAGGGAAATAAGCTTATAAAGTCACCAAAATAACCTTATATGTATCTTCCAATGTTGCTTTCAAATTCATTTATTACAATTTGTAGATACAAGGATGGAATTTGGTTTTGTAGTTCTGCTACAATTAGCCAAGTAAATGGCATGCAATTTTTCACATTTATATAAACATAATTACGAGTTTTCAGAGAATTATTTTGAGAGAGGTAGGGCATAGCGAATCTTTGCTCGAATTGAGCTGCCCGTCCGGGGAAGGACCTCCACCCTATAGAATACCGCAGCTAAATGACCTCCGGGTCGTGTTCCTGCCGGTGAGTAGGGTATCCGGAGCTCGTGGGGGGTTGGGGTTGGGCCGGCATGGCGCTCAGGGGGGCGAATTTTAACCAAAACTCTCGATCACTCTGAAATGTCTCCCATTTTCAAAATAAATATACAGGCTGCAAACCAACTTTAATTTTGTACATTTCATATTTTTACTTGATAAAATCTAATCAATTTAGATATATGTATCTGTCCCATTTTTTAGTTTGCCCCACCAGGACCCTTGGTTACCTAGCTACGCCACTGCCAGCAGTGGACTGCAATAGGCTGATGATGATGATCTTCTTTTCCAGTCAATGATAATCCCTTATAATATTTAAATCACACAGATCCCGACCAAAACTTAGCTACTTAAATACCGCTGTCAGTCGCTTGGTAGAGATCCTCCAAGTACAGGTGGTTGGGCACAATAATAATAAATAATAATAAAATAAATTTTATTTCAGAACATAGTCCCATATTCATTCATTACAACTACAATTTTCCAATTACAAATAAAAATTCATGAATTACAATTACAATATTACACATAATAATTAAATTCCTACATTACATTACGTCATTATCTCAATCAAATTAATAAAAAAAAAAAAATATAGACATTACATTACCTTGTACAACTTTAAACTCCTGTCATAATGTATCTATGTGACCAATAGACTTCACTCTTAAATTTAGATTTAATATTATAGGTACTTTATGTTGTTCGAATAGTCCTAAAGTGTATTCTTTTCCGTGCGCAGGGTCCCCAAGATACAGGGTTACCTAGTTTGGGGCCCATTGCAAAAATTATATCATGTAAATGTGTTTTTATGGAAAATAAACTTATTATTATTATTATTATTATTACATTAATTCATTTGATACTATAATATTGCGTACCATTTGCAACCGATGCACCTACAGTTACAAATGTTACGCACTTAAATATGCATGTTGCAGCAGTGCCGCATGTAGGGGCAGTCCAACCGCCCAGCAATCATTGCCAGGACAATGGACAGGTGATCATATGCGACATTGTTTGAGAGGTCGCGCCACAGTCGCAGCCACTTTGCGCCCCGTCGTTGGCTACCTATTTGTGATGATGATGATAGTTAATCATGTTTACTTTCCAGAGACCGGTGGTCTGTTCATGCTGGCCATAAGACTGATGCAGCTGTTTAGCGACAACAAGTCGGACTTTAGCCGACTGGCCGCCATTTTCGGCTTGTACTTCCAGATCAGAGACGACTACTGCAACCTTTGCTTACAAGAGGTTTGGATGCATTCGTTTATGTATTTAATTTTCCTTATTTTAATTTATTTTAATTTTCCGAAGAATAAAGTCCGATCTGCAATATTGAGGAATACCTCAATATTGCAGATCGGACTTTACTTTTTAAGTACGACGAATAAAGTCCGATCTGCAATAGCGCGTTACGTTTTACGCTCTTTTACGATATTCATCTTATTAAATGCCACTATTTTCCTTTGTTAATTCTACTCTTTTATTTTACCTTTCTTTATAAAATTGATATCTTATTCTTTTCTCATCACTAATTTCTTTGTTCTGCGTCTCTACATTCATACAAAGCTTCAGTAAAGAACGTATTTTGAACATTTCATTTAAAAATATTTTCTTTTTTAAAAATGATATAAAATTTAGTGTTTACAGTACTTTAGTAATCAATATCCATTTGTTTCAGTACTCGGAAAACAAAAGTTACTGCGAAGACTTGACGGAAGGCAAATTCAGTTTTCCCATCATCCACGCCATTAGGAACCAGAAGGGCGACAACCAAGTGTTACGTATCCTTTACAATGGTCGACCTAATATTTGGACTACTTATACAATAAATATACTATTGCAATCCACTGCTGGTCATAGGCCTCTCCAATGGTTCGCCAGTTAGGGCAAACATCTGGAGGATATACTCATAATCTGGAAATCTGTCATACAGGTCTCCTAGTACAGACACCAGTCTTTCACATAGTTGAATAACAATAGATTAAGCATAATTTTGTATCAACCAACTATGTGAGAGAATAAATAAAGATTTATTATTATTATTAATTGCCACGCTGGGCAGGCGGATTGGCGATCGCAGGGCGTAGCTTCTCGCTCCAGTGACGCTGCTGCCCGTCATCATCGGTATTCTATTGTGTAGGTCCTTCCCCGGACAGGCGGCTCAATTCGAATAATCTTAATGCCTTAGAAATCTGTCATCCGTACAAATAAACGTCCTGAACATAGCCTCAGACATTCTCCGGCAGCGAACTCGCGACGTGGAGGTGAAGCGGTACTGCATCTCGCTGCTGGAGCGGCTCGGCAGCTTCGCCTACACGCGCGACACGCTCACGCAGCTCGACGCCGACGCGCGCGCAGAGGTACATCATCAACATCATAATTATCAACATTATCATCATAATCATCATAATTATCAACATCATCATCACAAGAGAGGTAGGGCATAGCGAACCTTCGCTCGTATTGAGCTGCCCGTCCGGGGAAGGACCTCCACCCTATAGAATACCGCAGCCAAATGACCTCCGGGTCGTGTTTCTGCTGGTGAGTAGGGTCTCCAGAGCTCGTGGGGGGTTAGGGTTGGGCCGGCATGGCAGTGGCAACTGACAGGTAACTAACCAGCTACTTGCCAGTTGTCACAGCGACTTGGGCTTCTCTTTAGCTTTCCATCAGGCGTAGGGAAGCCATTATGTCGAGCTACTATAAAAAAAAAAAAAAATAATCATCAACATTATCGTCATAATCATCAACATCATCATAATTATCAACATTATCATCATAATCAGATTATAATGATAATGTTGATAATTGACTGGCTCGGTGGCTCAATTGGTAGTGACCTCTGCCTTCTCAGCCAAGGGTCGTGGGTTCGATCCCCACACAGTACAAACATTTGTGTGCATGAACATGTCTGTTTGTATTGGTCTGGGTGTTTTCTATGTATAATGTGTATTTATTTACAAAAAAAAATGTATCTAAGTTAGTTTATCAGTTGTCTAGTACCCATAGTACAAGCTTCGGCTTAGTTTGGGGCTAGGCGCTGTGTGGCCCAGCGTGGCATGTCTTGGGTTATTTATTTATTTATACAACTCAAGATACCTATTTGCAGGTGGCGGCTCTCGGCGGCAACCCTCTGTTAGAAGCCCTCTTAGATGACCTCCTTAGCTGGCGGCGAGACAAACAGCACGAATCTATAACCAACAACGTTTAAACGACGAGACCCGTTAGTAACGCTTCAATTCATACATTCATTAACTTATCTTCGGCGTAATTTTCTATATATATAAAAGGAGAAACTGACTGACTGACTGACTGACATATCAACGCACAGCCCAAACGGCTAAACGTAGGCACTTGAAATTTGGAAGGGACGTAGCTTAGGTACCGTATGGGTGCACTAAGAAAGGAATTCCCGAAATTCCCACGGGAACGGGAATTAGCGGGAAAATCCTTTTGTATGAAAAATCTAAACCGCTTAAGTTAGACGCTTGAAATTTGGCATGCAGGTACCTTAGTAAATATAAAGTTTAGTTATGGCTGTATTTTGAGAAATTCCCACGGGAACGGGAGTTAGCGGGAAAAAACTTTTGTATGTATAAATTTAAACACGCGGACGAAGTCGCGGGCAAAAGCTAGTCTTAGATATTACACTAAATTATATGACACGCAAAGTTACGGTAACAAAGGTATCGTTTTAGGTGAGTTGTTAGAACTTGGAAGTTTATAGCGTGAACTAGATGAACTATGGAACTCTTTGCTAGTTTTCTTGTTCTACGAGAAATTAAATGAGTCTGTAAGGCGGGATTGTATCAGTCTGGTCGGGTCAACGTGCTTACAGGTCTGAGGTCCTACAATCGAACGCAGCGATCGTTCGATGTATTGTATGCTTGTTTTATATTATAAACCCCTCCCATATTCGTATATACCAGAGTGGTCCATGAAACGAAAAGAGTTTGGGAACAAACTCTTTTCGTTTCATGGACCACTTTCAAAATTTTGCTGGATCCGGTGGACCCCTGCAGGCCCATCACTACCAATTTCTAAACCACGAAAAGAAAGGGAAGATAAGATCTATAGAAACTTGGGTTGTGGCTGAGTTTTAACAACGAATTAATAGTTTTCGAAAAGGTTATGAGTGATAGCTTTATGGAACTTAATTTTTTTATTGATTTTGCTTGCACACCCACCCGCTTACGATTGTGGACCCCCATTTTTTTTATGGTCCACCTGGACCACTTTGGGAAATACTGGTGTATACGATCGAAATCTATGAAGATCGACGTTGAGGAATCCGCAAATGATCGTTCTTCGTTTATTAGGTACAAAAACAGATTCGTACATCGAACGATTGTTTTGTAGAACCTTCTGTATCTCATGCTTTGAGCGCGCTCATCTTAGGCTTCAGTATCGGTTAACATCACGAGTAATCACGCGATCACGATACAACGTAGTCATTTAGGAAAAAAAATACCTTACAATAAAAGCAGTTTGTTGAATCTATTGTATTGACTATAATAATATCATCTACAAGTTTTTTTGTGTTCAAGGTCTGTAAAAGTCTGCGATCACAACAGTAGATATTTCACTGGAGAGCTACATTTAATCCTATAGATAAAGGATTGTAATTGGTCATCGCACTCTTAATTAAATAACGCCCTATATATAATACTAGCTGTGCTCGCGACTTCGTCCGCGTGGAATAGTTATTTTTCCCCCGTTTTTTTTACATTTTCCATTATTTCTTCGCTCCTAATAGTTGCAGCGTGATATTATATAGCCTATAGCCTTCCTTGATAAATGGTCTATTCAACACAAAAAGAATTTTTCAATTCGGACCAGTAGTTCTTGAGATTAGCGCGTTCAAACAAACAAACAAACAAACAAACTCTTCAGCTTTATAATATTAGTTAAGATAGTCTATCTATCTACTATAGTTGAGTTATAGATGTTTTACTACGAGTGCTATAAATAAAACCGATCCCACGTATAGATTATATCGTTCTACTGAAAACAAATATCAAATCTTTCCCATGCTATGGTGTAATTTAATTTATTTTAAGTGAATATGCTTCTATAGTTCATTCGCGTTAAGAAAATAGTGACTGACAGGTCACTAGCCAATTAAAACGCTAGAAATTATAATTTCTCATATTAATATAATATAATTTCTAATTTCTAGCGTTTTAATTGGCTAGTGGCCTGTCAGTCACTATTTTCTTAACGCGAATGAACTATATTAATATTTACGGCCGGGTAAGATAATGTGCAACAGTGTTATGTTAAACTAATTCTATTGTACAATATTCGTCGTTAATTATAATTAAAAGCAACTGAATTTATATTCAGAAAACCTGCTATAGTTAACCGCGATAGCATTACAAATTGTAACTTTGTTAATTCTCACTCGACATTGGCGGAAAGGATCCTCGTGAAGAGGTCCATGGGCGTACTCAGGGGCCTGACAAAAAATAACAAAGATACAAGGCATCAAAGTTTAAGAGTGGAATTCTTTGAAGTCACTCCGTGCTACAAAATGTCCCACGGTGTGAGGTCACGCGTAACATTAAAGGGTTATATCTTTGTAACTTTTGACCATGATCCAAATTTGTCTGGTTCCCCTTTCTGAGGGTTACGAAGGTCAGATGGCAGTCGCTTCCATGTAATAACCAGACTCGCTAAATCTAGGATCATGGTCAAAGCGGACCCTGGGCCTGTGCCTCTGGAGGCACAAACCGGGACAACGCTAAGAGGATGATGATGATCTTTGTAACTTTTGGTCTAATTTCCAAATGAATTACATTTTTTACGGCAACAAGCCTATTGATAGCCAACGCGACATGAGATCCGTATAACCACCTATCGCGGCGGTGCTCGGTGCCGTGTGTTAACCGCATCTCGTGATCCCAATTTGTGGCCTAAATAAACTATAAATTAATAGGTTCAGCGCGACAAAGTTATATAGTAAATACATATTATTTCTTTTGCTTGTACCTATTAGAGAAGTAGGTAAGTTACAATAAAAGATAAGTAGTATTTTGAATTAGATCTCCGGCAAATGTTACAAAGTAATTACCTTACTTGTATTATAATTATGTTCATTTTTATTATAATTATAATTTAAATAAGTTTAAATGGCTTTTTAAACTCTTAACACGTTGCCTTACGTTAAAATGCTAATTTACTTTGTGATTTTTGTGATTATTCTAAATATAATAAATTAATCTGATGTTCTAAGTACTTATTATACCAAATAATTATCTTATAACTAACTAACTAATGATTATTATAACATTTTGGTGCCATTTGTAAGGAGCGAATGATTAACTTAACTTAGCGTAAATGGCTATCATTACTTTTGTTCAGTATATCGAATATTCACTGCTTGCTTACCTTCGAATCCTTGTACTATGTACCAAAAATATACTAGTCTACAAAGCGCCTTTGTTTCTGATTCGTTATTGTAATGAAAATATTCTTAAGTCAACATTATGTTGCATACATTATGTTTACATTCCAGATAAAACGGGACATGGTTTTAGGAGAGTAGAACAGATGTAGGCGTATTATGTACTTAGGGGACACGGTTGTAGTGTACCTAGACATTTCTCCGTTTATAACAAATAAGCTAGCTGATTATATTTTACAAACACCCTCCTACAATAAATCTGTTATTGAAAATACACATGCGGTGTACTAACGTCTTTTTAAACTATGTTATAAATTTCGATATTTGGTAATAGATCGCGATATATTGTTTTTGTAACAAAGTCTTATATGTAGACTTATGTATAGTTGTCTATAGGAGTATTTACGGGTAAAGGTGTTACGGATTTACGAAATATACCTATACCATATTATGCTAAATGAAAACTAGTTTATTTCCCGTATATTTTGTTCTCCTTATTTGAGCACAAAAATCGCTCGGCTCTGTTAAATATTATTTCGTATTTGTAACACCCGTTGCCCTGTACCGCGTTTATCTACAAACCACTCTCCTCCATAAATAACGTAAAAAGTAAATTTTAATATTCGACTATGTTTTTTTTAAATGTTAAAAATCATATTGCTTCTAGTAATCTGTATAATTTAAAAATAAATATCGGGGTGTAGATTGACCCCATAACTATTTAAATATAGACAATTTAATGCTTAGATAATACAAGTTTGCTCAGTGTTATTTGAACAAGTGCTTCTATTGTATTTGTACAAGGATATTGTATAAATTTGCGTACATGATAATATGCATTTAGAATAGAATATGTATATTTTTTTATTGAATTGGGTTATTGTAAAAATCATGTTCTTTTTAGTAAACATTTTAATAGTTATTTGGTTGGAAAATAAATTTTGTAAATTTTAATTTAGTTTTTTTTATCATTTTCCTTTTAGTTATTTAAATAATTAGAACAAAAAATTGTCTTCCATAACATGACAATAATATAATAAAATAAAGTTAATTAGAAGAATGTTATAATAACGCACAAAATATATTAGACGGTTATGAACTCACATATCTTAGAGAAAATAAAGCTTTGTGTGCCTAAATACTAGTTTTATTAAATAAATTATTTCAGCAGCTTCCAATCCTACCATCTATAGTGTAAATTACTTAAGCGATCGCTTATGTGGGACAGATGAGATTCTTGGAAATAAAGCAAGTCTGCGTAGGCGGTTAATGTTTTAAAAACTACAATCAAATAGTGAAATAAAAATCCATATAATTTATGTACTTTATTTGTTTTTTTACATTTGTCACAAACTACAGAACTGCGACTCTACTAGTCAAGGTTTTCGTTGGACCAAAATGCTCCTGAACCTAATATCAACATAAATAAATCTATCATTACAATAAAATTACAATTTATATTAAATTTTAATTTCATAAATCGTCACGATAAAAGAATATTACATTTAAAAAAATCTAAAATCATATACAAATAATCTCTCTTATTGAAACTACAGACGAAAAAAAAATCGAAGCAGTATTTTTTAAATGGAAAAACATGATGTTTTATCACAATGTTATGGACACTTACTTCTCCCAGTAGATTCACTATCAAATATACATAAAGTTACATTTAAAGATAAGCAAATATATTTTTTTAGTTTCAAGAAAGCAAAAGGTTATGTAGTGGAAGCTACAACAGATACCACTACGGGAATAAACTCGCATACAGGAACGCTTAACGTAAAACTGTCTTATTTCCATAAATAAAGGACTAAAATATTCAACATTTCGAATGCAAATACGCAATACACGGACGATGTCAACTTTTTTTTAGAAATTTGATAGCAATGTGGCCTATTTTTTAGGTTTACATTGCCCAGACAAGCTTAGTCCGGTAGACTTTATTCCTTGCAACCTTTAGCTGACAACCTACAACCTAAAGCGAAGCAATATAATATACTAAGATATAAAAAAAATTGTGAATCGTAACCCATTCTCTATCTGCGAGTTCATCAGTCAATTTATATAGTACTCAGTACTTTGAAAATAATCGGGAGGCTCATTGTCGCGAACACAATTATTTCCCAGCTGAAGGCACAACGCTAAAAAACCTAGTGCTTTATTGAAAATTTAAAGTTACAGTTGACTACTCCATTGACGCAGAACATTACTTCCATGTTGGTATTATTCTTTTTGAAATTAAAATTTTGAACAACCAAAATAAAAATTTGAAAAATAAAATTAATTCAAATAGAAACGACAAAGCTTCAACATCTTTTCATCAAATTCGAATAACTTTTGAATGCAAATCATTTATGGCAATACAAAAGATATTGTCTCTGCGGTAACACAAGTCAATAGTACTGATATTATTTTACTCGTAAGAGATTTTAATTACATAGAGTGTTACAAAATACTTGTTGTAAGTCTGCAATGTCGCTTCTATTTGTAAAAAAAATATTTTCCAATTCTTATTATGGTTTTAAGATAAAATCTTCATCAGTACATTTTGTTATTAGTAATTATTAAATACCACAATCGAACGATAGCTTCGTCCCAACGTTACAAAAAGGATTAAGTCACTACAAACAAAATAGCCTAGGTAGTTCAGTCCATAGAAAGCCATAAAATTAATCAAATATATATTTTTTCAATGAAAAGAAGTATGTTTTGCATTAATGGAATGTGCACATTTACAAAATATATTATATTTATAAGTAAAATTAATACGATTTCATTAGCACACTAGAATAAGAATTAATATTAAAAACCTTTCAAACTCCAATCAAAACTGACTGGAATTGTAATGTTACGATTGCATTAATTTTCAAAAGCAAACTCATTTTATATTCTGTTTCATTTCTATGCAGAGTTTTCTTCACTGTGTGAAACATACTCTTCGTAGAAATGTCAAAGAAATGACATCGCTTTCTAAGTTTGGCTTGTAATGGGGATCCGGCCACCATCCAGCCAAGTGCCAAAACATTTTTTAGTGTCTCATTACATTACATTTCCCATCTCAATTGCCATACACACGCACATACACACATTCACTCAGTGCCTGGGTGTTTGTGATTGTGTAATAGTGGAACACGTTTACAAAATGCCGTGATACAATTTGAATGTCGCAAATGCATTGTTACGTGACAAATATTTAGATATATTCTGCAGTTTAACGAAGTACAAATCGAGAATCTACTGATTATAAAATCTATTAATTTATCGCTATTACATATTTTTAAAAGGGGCATGACATATTGGTATAGTTACGCTTACATTAATTTGTGTAAGTATATTGATACAGACATTCAAGATACTCTAAACCACGTAAGCCAATAGGGATATGACGATGGATTTTTGTGGTGAATAATATGTCGCTTCAACAATTCCGTTAAATGACATATTATTCACCACAAAATCGAATCTTAATTAAAAATTAACGAAGCCACGTCCCTATTGCAGCTGCTAAAGTTATACAAACAAGCTGACGTATAAACATTACTACGCCTACGTATAGTAAGAAATTCACATCTTAGCATTGATTATTTCACTTATCCAGATTGTAAGACGACTAATTATGGTTGGTACGCTAATAGGTCTAAATTATTTATGACGTGGCTATGTTACTCTAATACTAGGCATTATAAAAATGAGTACGAAATTTATTACTATTATATTGTAGTGGTTTGCAATTTTGCATAATACAATTTGAATAAGAAAAATTATCAAAATACAGCTTGCTTTTAGAATATCAGTCTTGAAAGGTACAATTAGATTAAATTTAAGTTTACTAGGATTAAAGGCTTAGTTCATTATAACATTAACTTGATATTTATTATCAGATGGAAATGCATCTTAATCCTGTCAGATGAAGAGGTGCATGCAAAATCTTTCTTCGGAATTACAGATACAGAAAGAGATAAATGTTTTAGTTACTTGTTCCCTTGCCAAATAATATTGCTATCTGGACCCACTCCGCACTGGTTATTCGAGAAAGATGTTTCGACTCAGTTATTGAGTAATTAGACAATAAAGATATTGTTTCAAAGTGTATCTTTTGAAATGTGTCTTTTTTTATTTCTGAGGATGGCAGACGAGCAAGCGGCCTATCTGATGTTAAATGCCGCCGCTCATAAACTCTGCAACACCAGGGGCTAAGCCGTGCTGAGAGAACTCTTTTTCCGCCACCTTTAAAGATCTAGAAAATAAAAACTAGCTAAATGTACCTTTCAAGAGCAACAGGCATGTCACAATTGGACGACATAAGCTTGCACATTACACGATCACAAAGCCCTGGCGGAGGCCGGGGGGCGGAGGCCTACGGGATCCAGCCCACGACGTAACTGCGGCTTCGCGTGAACTGAGTCAGGCGACGCACTCGACCGCCTGCACATACAAATTGTGTAAGAATATCTGTTCGGTATGGCACAAACGTGATAGTGAAATGAGACATACATAATTATTGTGTGGCTGAAAGGTGAACTTTAAACAGAATATCCTATTTGCTTAGTAGGTAGGTACAGGAAGAACGAAGTGCTGGTAAGAAAAAAGTTTGACGTGCATAAGTATTACTAGTAAATCTATTTGCAAAAATAAACTATTTTTTTTATTTATTTTTATAATATTATGGCAAAAACATAGCTTAATAAAACTTTGTTTATAATTTTATCTTGTCACTAGAAATGAGAATCTGCTGAGTTCTAAGAAACTATCTAACTCTAAACTTTCCCAAGGAATATGGGTAAGGGGAGTCAACTTCCATTTCTTCCACTTCGAGGTGGAATGTATAAATCCGTTGCGATTTTTCAAGCTCTTATCATTAAAAAGGTTGACTACTAATATTTCACAAGATATGTCTCATTTCAATAGTACGTTCGTGATGTTAGTTGACGATGACTGCAAAATAAAAATAAAATGAAATTTAGCCAAAAAATTAAAAATGTCTGTTTTCGTTAATATAAGAACAAAATGTGTCGATGACCAACTATGTTATTTTTGTAAAAATGTGGCTGAGATATTTCAGCTGAATAAATATTCAACTTTAATACATATGAACATCTGTTCTTTTAAAAACACATGTGTCTTCATGATTGTATGCAAATTAAAACACGACACGATCTTAAAAGAATGAAGGTTGATGAGTTAATATTTTACGTAAAACTTATTTATTTTAAAAGAAATTACTAACGTACTTATTTCAATAAACGAGGTCCAAAAATAATAAAATACGTCACAACCATTTAAAAAAAATTGTCTATGTGTGCAAATCAATTGCTAATTCTATTATAATTAAAATACTTAAAGTATACTACTTGATACTTAGTCCAATCGTCTATTTTGTACTAAGTTCTTTCTTAAATCTTTATTTGACGTACTTTACAATTTTCCCCGAGAAAAAAGAAAAATCATAGTTATTACAGAACTTAGTTCGCTTAGCAAATACTCGTTTAATTATTAATATTGTTACACTCTGCATATTATTAAAGCCTTAGATTATATAGTAAAGTATACAGTACGCTGTTACTTCTGTGGTAAAAGTCAAAGTAAAAATTTAAAACTATTTCAAAGTGTAGTTATTATAAAATGATTTAATGTTAAAGCTTGTTGTAAGTTAATATTAATGATAAATGGCTGGACTGGACGCGATAGATCTGTATGAGAAAGGGTACACAGGGGTATAATTGTATTGAAACTTTATCAATCCTCATTCGACATTTGAATGAATGTCATTCAAATTTGACATTAGGGGCATTTTACGCCAAGCGGCCTTGCTTACGTGAAATGCCAATATAATCTAGTACAACTAATGTCAAATTTCGGTAACGTTCATTCAAAGTTTCGAAATCATTCCGAAAAAGGCATTGTGAATAAGCCTAGTAATAAAAATCCGTCGTATCTCTGTCCAACCCAGTCAGTTATAAGACCTTTCGAAATGCTACTAAATATTTTGAAATTAAAATGTTACGAAAAAACAATGATGTAAATCTGTAAATTTAAGGTGTGAAAGAAGACAATTGTATAGCGAAACTGAAATGTAATCTGTTCTCATCCCCTGAAATATATTTAAATCGATTGTAGGAAGTAGAAAAGTTAATGGCATTATTATAAGCATACTTGACATGCGTTCGGATATTATAACAAAACGGACTAAAAGGGTTGAAGGGTACAGATAGACAAGCAAAAATCTGGTCTAATAAAACGTTTTAGTCTAGTCTTACTTTTTTGTCAAGAATAGTCCAAAAAGTTGTTGAGCGCTTCCGCTTCGAATATCGATCTTAATCAGAATTGAATTTTTACATAGTTTTTGCGTCACTCAATAAAATTCTTAGTCCTTAATAGTTATACGGAATACAAAACTGTAGGTAATTTACAAATGGAACAAAACGCATGCATGTACATAGTTATGTACATATAGATATATTACAACAGTATTTAAAAACGGTACCTCAGATTTTTTATTTTATTTTTTAAAGATTTTTATTATTATTAATAAATATTTTTTAATAAATTCATGATTATGATAACATTTATTTGTAAAATTAAGACAATAACTATGAAATTTGTAAGTATGTGAAAATAGCGAATACGCGCAAGTTAGCGCCTTCCAACTTATCAGGTCATAAACTCAGTCTTTTACTTGGCAAAACGGGACAAAGGGTGTTTCAAAATGAAATGACCGATAGATGGCGTTATGTAGCTTGCGGTTCGCTAATAGGTGATTGGTCAATTGCAACGTAAACGTCAGTGCCATGTCAGAATGAACCAATCACGTTGCAGTTGGATTTGCTGATCTGTTTTTTATAGAAAACCCCTATTGGTAAAATCGGAAGGAGCAAACTCGCGCGAGTTTCTGAAAGTCTAAAATTTGATTACAAAGACGTCAAAATGAGCCATAGTAGTTGATTTTTGAAGAAATGGTAGATTTAGATGTTCATATATTTTAAGTGAGCCAAACAAGCCGAATTAAAAATGTCAATGAATTTTGATAATTTGATTTTCAATATTCCCACTTACCACACACGTATACTCAGGGCTCTAAGCGTTGTTCTGGCTCCGGCGCTGCTGGCGTACTGCAATCCATACACACGGACAGACATAAAGGGATTGAACATACATATACATACTGAGTTGCTAATATTCACTATATAGCAGCATCTGAATCAGAACATTTTGTTTCCCTTTTTCTTAACTCTGCCGGGGGTCGAACCCAGAATTTTCATTCCCTCCGTATATGTACCGTATTGTAATTAAGCTGTTCAAATGACAAATTTTTCAACATCATAAAAACTCCTACAAGGCATTTTCTAGCCTTTATCCATATTGAATTTGTAGTCTAATTCAAGTTTCTAAATTAACAGTTTTCACATGACAATGTCAATAAGATAACGAAATATAAAAGTAACAGTGAATACCAGCAACTCAATAACAATAAAATAGGAATCATTTTCAAACAATAACAGAGGTTCAAAACAGTATTAGGTATAACAACAAAATCACAATTGGATATTAGACAACGTCATGCTATTTTAAACAGTCATATCAGTGGCTTTTAGTATTCAAACGTTCATTCCTTGCATTCTGTTAGTATCTCACGGACATGCTCAAGTTCACAGAAATATATCTAGATAGCACGGCGTTTACTTCTCAAGGAATTACAGCGAGTCACTTTTTCAAGTGGTAGAAATTTTAACGCTTGAAACAACGACGCACCATATCGCATGGATTCGATTAAATTGCGCGTTTTCCTTAAAAGGAACGCTAGAAAATACATCTAGAACGCGTATTGGATTTGAATACGTCATATTGATTGAAGAGACGTTTTACAATTATGCAGCAGAGTGCACTGAGCTAAAAGTGTGCAGCGCCGATACATTTCTGTTCTCAAGTTAGTTTCATCTATATATGACGCAACAAGCCCACCGGGCGTTAATGCACACTGTGCACAAAACAAAATAGTCTATCCTGTCACAATTGGGACCCCATGGTACGCTCTCTAAGCTGATAAGCAGAAGCCTTTGTACTGTGGAAAAAATAACGTTATTTCCGCGAAAATGATGACTGCAGAGCAAAAATAACGTGACGGCCATTTTGTTAAGCATTCGCGCTAAAATTGTCTGGAGTTTTACCGATGCTTGTGGCCGATTCTACACATTATCATTCGGTTCTACGCTCCCCTCTCGGCTAAAAATCAAATTGTTAACGGTTAAAATATATCATTGCACATCAAAACAATTAGTTATCGCAGTGTTGGACTTGTAGATTTTATATAAGAATGAGAGCAGATATTTAGAGACAAGATTTGACAGGTAAAATTATTCATAGGTAGGCAGAATAGAATTATAAAACGTGTTATTAATAAATGCTCCACTGGATAAATAGTGAGGCATTTTTGGAAAATTTCGATCAATAATAATCTGGGTGCAGTTTTATCAAATATCGAATGTATAATCTGTGGTTTATAATAAAGAAATTTTGCAATTTCGGTCCGCAAAAGTAACTAAATTTTTATCTCAACAAGTTAACGAAAGCTTAAAGTACTAGAGGTATTATTGTATCGGGGTAAAAAAAAATAACATCTTTTAATCGATATTAATATGGTAAAGGAATCTAATAAGCCAAAATATCACGAAAATAAGTTTAAAGCGAATAGAGGGTCCAGTTTTACTAAAAAGAAATAGCCTGTTCAATAAAAATAGACTTACGCCCATATCATCAAACGGTTCTTAAGCTAAGAGAGCCTCTAACAGAATTTAGGGGCTACTTTTGGTAATGCCAAAGAATCCCCTAAATACTGCTCAATGCATAGCTTAAGTAGTTGTTGGCGACAATGGGCTTTAATACCAAATTGAATACAAATGCTCATAACCAAATCTTGGTACTAAATGAGCAAAAATACTTTTAAAATGCATTTCTATCTTTATACTATGCATCTATTCATAACAATGAACAGATACATCAATGAACAAGCTATATTTTCTAGTTACATTTACGGACTTTGTGTGTAGTAGTAGAACACGGCATCAAGAAAATTTATACACTCATTGTGAAGAATGCAACTTTTTTTTAACTGTCCCTTTATATCAAAAAAGTTAGAAACGTTTGGGCGCCTGTACTGCCCCCCTACGTAATTAGAAGTTCAGAAAACTACTGAACCGCTGTCAAATTCAATATCTATGCTTCGTCTTTTTCCCAAGAGTCTCTTCTCTATTCTCCAATCGTTTAAATTGGAAAAAGACAGAACACAGAACCAGAGACTATTAAACTTTTAAAAACCACTCTAGTCTGTCAAATATCTGCAAGCGATTTTCAACTTAGCGTCCAATGAATAGAGTCGAAACATTTAGGCAAATTTAGGTAGGTAACTGGTGTATAAAAATTCTTAACGCCGTATAAAACTGCACCCATAGTAAGTCTGCCACTCAAAATCGTCACTAAAGCTTTATAAGCGAAGTGTTGTTATGGCCGTGCTAACAATCGCCCTGAGGCCTGACCTTCTCGATCTATTGGCTACGCGCCCCCTTTTGCAGGTTGTTAAAGAATCTGAACTGAAGTCGCAGCGTTAAATCTTTCCGTACTGTAATGGAACAATACAATACTGTGACTATACAACACAAACACACGTGTTGGGGCCGCTGGTATCCTGTGCGCTACAAGTCACCCTGACCGAGGTAGTATTTGTACGTATTTTGAAAATATTTTGAAACTCGAGTATTCTACTTGTCTGTTCGTTGGAACTTGGCTGACACGCTCCTGCTTGTCTAAATAGTAATATAATACAAAACATAGTTTTAATTTGTCAATAGTTCCAAAACAGTTTAAAGGCACTATTTCATCCCTTCTGTTAACTATCCTATACTTAAAGGTTATGGAAGAGACCGATAAGAAAGTCTAAGTTGTACAACAAAACTGAAATAGATGATATCTAATAATTTTCCAAATTTAGATAATGCCTCATTATTAGTTTATTAAGGTCAAAACTTTACTTTTTTTACAGTGGCAGACGAGCAAGCGGCCCATCTGCTCAGAGTGTCCACAGCAAACAAAGCCCTGCAAACATCTCAAATAGTCTGAAGATAAAAATGCTTGTAAATGCTAATAGTAAGGAATCTAAGTACCTAAATGGTATAATACACAAAATAATTAAATTCCTAATCATATCGTGGTACTAATCTGTGCACAACATACTTTCCTACCATCAAATCTGTACGCGAAAAAGCCTATTCACAAATACTACCTCACGTCAAGGTCACTTCACTGGTCGTAAACACTAAATCTACACAAGTATAGGGAAAAACCGTGGTGTGAGCGTGTCGCGGCTACTCACGAGTGGGGATTGGGGTTATAGTCCGGCCTCTGCGCTAGCACAATTTTGTCTATGCTCTCCTCCTCTCCACCATCTTTCTTTTCAACTTCGTCAGTAACAGGTTTCTCGACGTCAGTGACGGGTATTTCGGCGTCAGTGACGGGTATTTCGGCGTCAGTGACGGGTATTTCGGCGTCAGTAACGGGTTTTTCGGGTTCGACGTCGATAGGTATGGTTCTCTCGCCGCCGTTGGGTATTTCTTTGGCCGGTACTGTGATAGAGCTCTCGACGGTTTCGGTGACGATCGGTTTCGGTTCGTCTATGGTGGGTGTCACCGCCTCGGCGCTTGGGGGTGTCATGTTGAAGAAGTCGTCGGTTATGCCGACGGCAGGCGGTCGGCCGCGCGGCAGTCGAAGGCTTAGCGAAGCGCTAGCCCGCTTCATGACTCGACAATCTGATTTCACAAAGTCATTTACGATCTCTTGTTGATAATGATTTGTCTTAGATTAACTGAGCTAGTTTCTTCTGGCCGAAAGACAGTTCTCCGGGACTCGGTAGAGTTAATTCAAGCCGGAATGGTCTATGTCTATTGTGCGGTTAATAAGCTGAGGATGGCTCGAACACACCGCTGGATGCGTTATTGATTCAGGGGGTGAATAAATTGGTATAACGCACGATGTTGGTGGCGTAATGAAAATTTACAATAAGACAATAAGAATGCCTATAGCGTCCAATCACTAAATTAGTGGGACAAAATTGACGTTAACAAACGTTTTAGTTTGTACCAGAGTGTAATTTCATTTATGGTTTTGATCTTTGCCAGCCAAAAAACATTTTTATCCCACCTCAGTTAGATGTGATTTTCACATGTAATTTTCCATTTCAACCAACTTTTTAGTCATCATTAATACTTTGGCCTGGCTCACTGTGTCTGATCACAATTCCCTCATAAGCTCAAATGGTGAAATGGCCAACATTTAGGAATCTTTCTTTTAACTTGTTCAATACAAAGAAGTTAACCAATTTTTCTCAGGCTTGTGGGAGTATGAAAGTAGTTCACATTGGATGGTCAAATGGTCATATATACAGTGTGCGGCAAATGCGAGGTGGTATGGGGTGCAACGCATATATACGTGAGCCTATACGCCTATTTGTGCGTTTTCTGTGCAGGCGACTGTGCACAGTACTGAACAATAGTGGTCCAAGTCGTTGTATGTCACGGTTTTGAATAATTGAGGCTACGAATAAGTTTAAGTCCGCTTAACAACTTCTTTCAATCGAATATGGTGGCATTATTACTGCCACTATCCCCTTAAGGGAAAATCATCACGAAATACCTCTATAGGAAAGTATAAAGGTGCCAAAATATTTGAATTAGGGTGTTACCACAGACACGAGGCTGCGAGAAAAAGGATTTTTTTTTGTATTCTGGCTATGTACAATTTGTGCTTTGGTTGTGAAACAAATAAAAATACCGCGACATACATCCGACTCTTTTTACACGATGTGTGTCTAAAGTGGTGTGTTTTACAAGACATGTCCCCGCTCAGCTGATGTTCGGTGGTATTGCCATGTAATGATCTGTCTTGACTTCTCTTTCTTCTTCGCGATTACGTGACAAATGCACTCAAATGCGTGTTTTGACATGATTGGTGAAATCTTATGCTTAAGCGAACACTTTTATAATAAAAATCCACGAAATATAAAGAAGTTCAATTTTACATTCAGCAGTATTTTCTTGCTTATTGTTTACTAGCTGTGCCCGCGACCTCGTCCGAGTTCAACAATCCTTTATTATTAATAAGAAGCCTATGTGCATTCTCAAACTATATCTCATTTACAGCTCAGTAGTCATGGAGTGAAAGCGGGATCAAACTAATATAACTTCTGTAACTCCATGTCTATTTGAGTTCAGCCCAGCAGACATTTAGTTATGTAAAAGGCTAGTTTTGCAACTAAACGGCTGTTTTAACCAAATGGCTGTGACATTATGAAAGTAACCGACCACTGAATATAAAATTAAGCCTCGTAATAACAATGTGGTTTACTTAATTGTACGCAATGCCATTGAAATAAACATAGAATATGTATGTAATATCTGACCTTAAATTATCATGCTAAAATTTAAAAAATCACAAGTTGAAAGCCTGTAAATACTGATTTTAAAAGATTCATCAGTTACCGGTTAGTTATCTGACAACACTAAAAACCTGCAGCTATCTGCCTATGACTAGGTAGACATCAGAAGGTATTTAAATTAGATCTATCCTTAGATATCGCAGACTCATCGCTTGCCGTTCAAGCTCTCAAAATAAATCTGCCAGATTTAAGACAATCTGTTCCCGCACTTGCTGTTATCTTGCAGATAAATTTCGAATTTCATCTCTAGAGATATATCAGCAGGTATATAGGTGTTCTAAAAGGCTTTAAAATTATTTCATATAGTATGATATAGTCAGACAAATATATAAAGACACTTGATTTTCTAAACAATAGCTACAATTTTTTTTATGACTATTCAATTTGCGTCATGTCTACTAACTCACCGTGTGAGCATCTCTTTCATCACAATACATTCATTCAATTCTGATCATCCTTCATTATGTTTAGATAGGTAGATAGGATGCATTTCTTTATTTAATTAGTCTATTTGTTTTATACAACTTATCAGTCGGAGTTAATAATTTATAATAAGTTGTATGTACCCTTGATTTATAGTCTTGTATTTAACAAAAAAAACTTTTGATATAGAAATTTTGATTAAATAAAAAATGGTTTAATATCAATCTATATAAAGAATATTAAAGAATTACATCCTATATCTTTACTCATCCTAACTTATTGTTTATTGTGTAGTGTAGAAAATGGAATTTTCTATATGCATACAGTGTCAGTCCAAGCATCTAGACCATCATTTTAAATGTAAAAAAATTAAAACATGTAATTCATGTTATGATGACGCCAGGAGCCTGATCATCATCAATAGATTTCCACCGTTTTATTATGTCCATGTACTCGTAGTATTCATATTTATAATAGCACTCCATCTCATCGAGAGGGTGTCGTAGAAGACTAAGGGAATATCAGGAAATGGGCAGCAACGTTTACCTGAGTACAAATAGATTCTACTGCGATTAACAACCCGCCTGCCATGCGTGGTGACTAAGGCAACTGTCATCGGGGAGGCCTATGTGCAGCAGTGAACATCTGCAGGCTGATGATGAGTGTTATATACTCATATAATACAGACATAATTTATGAAGATAAGGAATACCACGATTTAAGACCCCAGCCTATCCGTCATGCGCTCTGGGCGCGATATCGAAGGTCTTGAAAAAATCTTAACATCCAAGGGTCAGACTCAGTATAAAATATATTAATATATGCATGTAAGTGGCATGTATATCATCTTATCGTTCCAAGCCAACCTCCTCTGCCCGTGGTGCATCCTGCCGAATAACAAACGAGGCGCTGGCAACCGACTGGTGGCGGTATAACCACCACCATTAAAGGCGTAGCTAAATACCACAGACCGATGACGGGAAGTAGCGTCACCGGAGCGATAAGCTTAGGTTTAAAGAAATTTATTCTCATAAGAAATTTACATTTCACTTAAAATGAGATAATACATTATAAATATAAAAATAAAATAAAATTAGTCGTCGGTGCCCGCTGATATATAAGACTTAAGTTTTGTCTTAAATGCTTCAACGCTCTTACATTCTTTAATGCTGTCTGGTAGGCTGTTATATAGTTGTGCTCCCTCAAAAAATATAGTTTTTTTACCGTAATTCGTCCTAGGAGTAATTAATGTTAGTTGGTTTTGTTTTCGCAAATTATGTTTATTTATTTTTATATTCAATTCCAAATTTGATTTGATAGTTTTAGTTAAGATCTTTTTTATTAGGATGCATGTGTTGTAAGTGTACATTTGATGAAGATTAAATATTTTAGTTTTTTTATATAATTGTATTGTAGCAGTACGGAATGGATAATGAAATAGCACTTTAATTATTTTATTTTGAGTTCTCTGTAAAGAATTTAAATTAGATTTTGCAGCAGATCCCCAAATTTCTATTAGGTATTCTAGGTGTGATTTGACTAAAGTGTTGTATATAATTGGTTTAACCGTTTTCGGAATACAGTGTGCTATTTTACGCAGTGCTCCTAGCAAGGATGTTAATTTTGATTGGACCTGTTCGATGTGCGGTCTCCACGTTAATTTATCATCGATGAGTAAGCCTAGATATTTCTCCAAAAAAGATCGTTTTATTACTTTATTATTTATTCTTAATGGTTCAAACTCTGGGATCTCTTTGTTTTTGGGCATAAGGATCATGAAAGATGTCTTAGATGTATTGATAGTCAACAAGTTCATTAGCAACCACTCATTGAGCAAGTCCAAGTCCTTTTGAGCGTCGGTGATAATTTTGTGGATTGACTTGCCGAAATAAAATAAGCACGTATCGTCAGCATATAATGTAAGATGTCCAGTTAAACCAATTTTCTTTATATTATTCACATATACCAAAAATAGCAAAGGGCCCAAAATGGATCCTTGAGGTATTCCATATGACATATTCTGAGAATCACCCTCAAATCTATCGATCTTAACAATTTGACGCCTATTATGTAAGTATGACTCAAATATATCCAGAGCTGTGCCACTAATACCCGTATCTTTCAATTTTAGGAGAAGTTTATGGTGACTGACGGTATCGAACGCTTTTTTTAGGTCAATGAATACACCTAATGCAATTTCCTTTTTGTCTATATGAATTTTAATTTTGGTAACTAAATCTATAGCAGCTGTGAGAGTGCCTGACTTTGGGCGAAAGCCATATTGTTCGTCGATAAGAAATTGTTTTTGGGTAAGATGATCGTTTAGCCGATTATACAAAAGTCTCTCAAATATTTTCGATATAGCTGGCAGGACAGATATCGGTCTATAATTACTTGGATCATTTTTAGAACCATCTTTATATATAGGGCTAACTTTAGCAATTTTAAGGGAGTCCGGAAATACACCGTCTCTAAAACACTTATTAATAGAAGTTACCAACTTTTCTAATATTAGGCCTTTGAGACATTTAATTGCTTTTATGGATATTCCATCAATCCCGGTACTTGTATTAGCATCTAAGTTATCTATGATCATTTTAATTTCGTCTGCACTGCAAGGCTTAAGTTCATTTAAAGTTACATCATGAGAATGGTTACGACCATACATTAAAATATTTTCTGTGTTAGTATGATATTCATGCGGTATTTTGTTTGCCAGGTCCGCACCAATTGATGAGAAAAAGGAGTTAAATAATTTGCAAATTTCAATTTCATCAGTTACTAAGTTAGAATTTGACATTAGATTTGGGGGAGCACAGCTATTTTTCACTTTGTTTACTGCAAGGGTGTTTATTAGTTCCCACATTTTTTTAGGTTGATTATATGTTGCGTGGAATAATGTGTGGTAGTAAATCTTCTTTGTATTTTTAATCAAATTTCGTGCGTTGTCTCGCTCATTTTCAAATAATTTTCTTATATTTTCATCTTTGGGGTTTTTCTTGGTTGCCTGCCAAAGGTGATTCCTTAAGTTAATTTGGTCGAGAATGTCCTTATTGATCCAGTCCTGCTTAGGTGGGTTTAGTACTTTAGTTTTTAGTACTTTGGCAACTTCAATACTTGTTGAAATATGCTTTTCGAGCTCCCTGTAGTTGTCTTCAACATTGTTTAATGAATGTAATGAGTGTTCATATAACTTGTCGTAATCCAAAGCTGTATATTGAACTCTTTTATTCAATACCGGGGCCAACTTGCCAATTTCAATGTACAGTTGTTTGTGATCTGACAGGGAGGATTCCATGATTGACAGACTGAAAGAATGGTTGTTTATGTTTGTACTAACATGATCGATTATTGTCTTAGTTGTGCTGGTTTCACGTGTGCAATACATGGAATCAAATTTATTCAGAAAAACGTATCCACTTTCTTTTACTGTATTTATGTATTCGAGGACGTATCTCTCTTTCTTAAGCAGATCAATGTTAAAATCACCGAAAACAATAGCTCTCTTCCGCTGTTCTAGCTGAGCTGAATATTTCTCTAGGAATTTATCGATTTCATAATCCCCATCAGGCTTGTATATAACTCCGATGTTAAGTGATAGCTTTTTTACATATATCCATAGATAGTGGTCCCCGTTATCAATGATATCTTCTGTTAAGTTGAATACAATAGTGTCATGAACATATATAGACACGCCACCACCTTTGCCATTTCTTCTGTAGTTGTATATATGTGTATAGTTCGGAATTTGGTACAGCTTAGCATCTTCATCAGAGACTATCCATGTTTCTGTAAATACTATAAGGTGGGTAGTCTTGGGTATTGCCTTCAATATACATCTTATTTCATCAATTTTGCCCTTATTGCGAATACTACGAAGATTTGTGTAGAAGATACGAAGTGACGAAGGCACAAGCGGCAGCTCCTCATATTTTTTGACCAAGTGATGACATAATTTCGGAGTGTTTATTAGGCCTTGCGTGGCGCTATTGTCAAGTTTTTTTTATTATTATTATTTTTTTCCTTAACAATTCGGGGTGTTCCCTTTATATATTTGATGAATAAGTCCACTTCACCATTTTCTAGGCGCCTTTTCAACTCGCTTTTGATAGATTGAAGATAGCTTTTTTGTGCTGGAGTTTGATCGTTGTAAATTCTTATATTCTCTGGAAATTTCGCTTTGTTCTTGAGTAGCAATTTTGGTGTCACACTATCATCAAAACAGATTTTCAAAGACCGGTCCTTTCCCGGAATGTACTTGCCTAGACGAATGGCGTTTGTCGGTTTGGGACAGTCTCCCAGTACCAACGTGACCAAGCTCGAAAACTCTTCAATGTCGTGATTTCGCCGGGTATTGTAGTTTTTGTCATTTATTTCGGTTATGCCTGTGACTATAAGGTTCTTAGCGCGTTCAGAACGTTGGTGGAGTTCTAGGATGAGATGTTCTTGGCAAGGAAGAGTTGGTCTAACGGTCGAGTTGTCGGAGCAGTCAGTGGATTTTATTTCGGATATCTCTTTTTCCAAATTTTTCATTTTTTCCTGTGTAATACAGTGATCGCTTTTAATATTTTTAACATCTTCTTTAACCTGTTCGAGTTGTTGTGCATAATTTTCTGTCATTGATTTAATATTCTTCATTTCTTCTTTTATTTCAGCAATTTCCTCTCTAATAATAGATAAGTTTGAGTTTTGGGTTGCTCCAAATTCTTTGAGAAATAGCATAATTTCAGAACGAAAGCCCTCTAGTTCATTCTTATATTCCTCCTGCTCCGAGCGTTCTTTGCGTTTCCTAGTGTTCACATTTACAATTGGGTCATAACCAAATGCTGTTAAGTTCGATACTGACACGCTGTCGCTTCCGCTTTCTCCCGTCAACGTCGTATGAGGCGGTGTCCTTTGCTTAGCCCTGCGATCGCCAACCCGCCTGCCCAGCGTGGCGATTATGGGTATATCCTCCGGATGTTTGCCCTGAGCGACTGTAGAGGCCTATGTCCAGCAGTGGACTTCAATAGGCTGATGATGATGATGATTTGAGCAATATTTTTCATACATATTTATTTCAAAGCTAACTACCATTACAGGGCAAACTATAATGATAGACAAGGCCTTGCCATCATCGGGCTGTCGAGCCCTCACCCCTGGAATCTAGACGCTTAGACTGCACATTGTTCAATAGTGTGTAGTGTAACGTTACTATCCGTGGCGCGTATCGGTGCGTTCGCGCGACCAATAGTAACGTTTGTGATTAATGGCGCATTTTCATTAGTCGATAAATCGTTCGCTATATAGCATGCGGGGACTCCCCGTATGCGATATAATGACCAATGGAAGTTGCATGTCGATACGCCTTCGGTAAAAAAAAATGCATGCGGGGAATCCCCGCAGGCGTTGCGGCGATTCCCCGCATGCTTTTTTTTATGAAATAGGTAGAAGACGAGCAGACGGCTCACCTGATGGTCGCATTATACAAATGAAATTCATTAGTCGCACCTAACAGCTTGCTTGCGGGTCTTGGATCAAATATTTGAGGCCCTGTGGCACGCGTTCCAGGAATCTCTCGCACTCCGCATGCTGACCCTATCGACTAATGAAAACGATTCCCCGAATGCGGGCCCTGTGGCATGCGTTCCAGAAATATCCCGCACGCCGCAGGCGGACCCTATCGACTAGTGAAATAGGGAATATGCATGAAAAATAATTTCATGTATTTACTAATTTATCGTAAAAAGATAAAAATATTACAAACAGTGAAAACAAAATCAAAATTGGCTGAAAATTGGGCGAGATACAGTCGTAGAAAGTAACTATATCCGTCTCTCTCACGGCAAACAGATTTTTCTATGGAGTTTGTATGGCGGGCATGGTACTTGACGTCATCTGCCACGTCGGATCTCTCTGTCTAAGCAATAACTTTAACGCTTTATAACTCGCTTAATAGAAAAGGTATTTTAAAAATTCTTCGTTATTTATGTATCTGGAAGATAAATGATCTCAATAAATCCATAAAAAAAAGTCATGCATATTCCCTATTGTGCCATAAGTAAACAGTGTGTTGTGTACAAGTATAATGTATATTGTATAGGCGTGTAAGACAGTGCGTGGCCTCACTTCTGTCGATGTTCCGCTGCAGGTGCGAGGCGACGCGGTGGCGCGCGTCGCTGTACTCGAGGTGCAGGCCGAGCCGCAGCAGCGTCGGGTTCTGCTCCACCAGCGAGCTGATCTCCATCTCGATCTTGTTGCCGAGGACTTGCGATCGCTGGAACAGGGCTCATCGTGTTAGTTACTTGTGATGACTGCCTCGATAGGCTTGTTGCCGTAAAAAATGTTATTAGTCCCTCGTTTAGCTTATTCAAAAATAAAAGACACATATTTTTTAATTGGTAAATTAGCCCAAAAATTACAAAGATATAGCCCGTTAAAACTACGCGTGACGTCAAAAAGTGTGAGTTTTTTCCCCACTGAGTGACGTCAAAGATCCCCTTCTAAATTTTGATGCCTTGTATATTTGTTTTTTTTTGTTTAAATGAAAAAAACAAAAATACGAGTCCAACATATTTTATAGGGACTAAATCAATATAATGTAATTGTTTTGATCCTGGTAACATCCCTATTGTAGCGAGTTCAGAACCGGAAGGTTCCACCAGGATTTCAATTTCTGCGGCATGCCGGCGGCTGTACTTGGGCCGTCCTGAGATCGATGGCCCTTGCTCTGCCTGGGCCAACGAGCGCCCTGTCCTCGTCACTGTCGCACAGGATCTCGACGCTCGATCGCAGATCGAAAACAAATTCAAACAAAAACTCCAGAGAGAGACGTCAAAAAGTAATAATTGGTGGGAACTCGATGATGGCTGTCAGTGTCACCGTAACGTCAAACGTCAACTATCAACGATGGTGCGGAGGCGTTCAGGAGAACGTGGCGTCTGCAATGGACGATTATTCTCGTCCAACAGTTGTTACCTGGTTGGAGGCGCGGAACTCTTCAACGCTGCTGGTGGTCAGTAGCGCGCGCACCAGCTGCACGACTCCCGGCGGGCTGATGAAGTTGGTCTCGACGTTGACGACGCGCAGCGTGCTGTTGGCCTGCAGCGCGTCGGCCAGCAGCGCGGCGGTGCGGTCGTTGAGCCCCACGTTTACAAGCGACACCACCTCGATGTGGGCCGGAGACTGACGTCATAATGTTACCTGGTTGGAGGCGCGGAACTCTTCGACGCTGCTGGTGGTCAGTAGCGCGCGCACCAGCTGCACGACTGCGGCAGGTCACAATGTTAGCTTTCACGGCTGACGTCACAACTTTACCTGGTTGGAGGCGCGGAACTCTTCGACGCTGCTGGTGGTCAGTAGCGCGCGCACCAGCTGCACGACTGCGGCAGGTCACAATGTTAGCTTTCACGGCTGACGTCACAACGTTACCTGGTTGGAGGCGCGGAACTCCTCGACGCTGCTGGTGGTCAGTAGCGCGCGCACCAGCTGCACGACTGCGGCAGGTCACAATGTTAGCTTTCACGGCTGACGTCACAACGTTACCTGGTTGGAGGCGCGGAACTCTTCGACGCTGCTGGTGGTCAGTAGCGCGCGTACCAGCTGCACGACTGCGGCAGGTCACAATGTTAGCTTTCACGGCTGACGTCACAACGTTACCTGGTTGGAGGCGCGGAACTCTTCGACGCTGCTGGTGGTCAGTAGCGCGCGCACCAGCTGCACGACTCCCGGCGGATGATATCACAATGTTATTACACGACGACCGGCGGCTGACGTCACATCGTTACCTGGTTGGAGGCGCGGAACTCTTCGACGCTGCTGGTGGTCAGTAGCGCGCGCACCAGCTGCACGACTCCCGGCGGATGATATCACAATGTTATTACACGACGACCGGCGGCTGACGTCACATCGTTACCTGGTTGGAGGCGCGGAACTCTTCGACGCTGCTGGTGGTCAGTAGCGCGCGCACCAGCTGCACGACTCCCGGCGGATGATATCACAATGTTATTACACGACGACCGGCGGCTGACGTCACATCGTTACCTGGTTGGAGGCGCGGAACTCTTCGACGCTGCTGGTGGTCAGTAGCGCGCGCACCAGCTGCACGACGCCGGGCGGGCTGATGAAGTTGGTCTCTACGTTGACGACGCGCAGCGTGCTGTTGGCCTGCAGCGCGTCGGCCAGCAGCGCGGCGGTGCGGTCGTTGAGCCCCACGTTTACTAGCGACACCACCTCGAGGTGGGTGTTTGTTTTTAACGCTTCGAATAGCTTCTCGAACTTTTCGTCGCTTATGTTCTGGAATGGAGATTGTAATGTTGAGCAGGTGTTCAATTTGCTGATAGGGCGTTTCGCATGAAGCGATATAGAAAACAAAAGTGGGATTGCCGAATTTGTTTATATTTGGTATAATTCTTTATCTAGTAGACATAAAATCGGACACCAAATATTTTATATTTAACATTCATAATTTGCAAATTAAGCGCTTTTAAAATTGGTATGTAAGAGAGCGGCCTATCATCTTTTCGCTCCAAGCCAACCTCACCTGCCCGTAGTGCATCCTGCCTTTGTAATTACCTGCCTTTGTAATTGCCTGCCTTTGTACCTGCATTATTGTAATGGTTACCGCCACCGACCGGCTGCGGTAACCATCACAATAATTGAAGGCGTAGCTAGATACCGCAGACCGGTGACGGGCAGCAGCGTCATTAGCGCGAGCAGCTACGCCCTGCCCTAATAAATCAAAAAGTAAAAAAAAACAACACAAGGTCTCGCTACGCAAAGAGCGTTTTTTCGTTTATAGTTGAGCGCCCACCCTCTTCGTATTTCCCTAAACGAGACCTAATCGTCACTTTGAAACCATCTGAAAATGGGTATAATAGAATAACATGAAATTCTATGTTTACATCTCACACTTACCTTAATATTATTCCAATTGAGATCAGTTAACTTCTGGTCATTTTCTTGTACCCTCTTAACAGTGTCGTCGGGATCTGTGTCGTTGGGGGGGTCCATTGGGAAAACCTGGGAAACAGCCATCAAACAAGTTGGTTAAGGTCAAATTTAATTCCTTAATAGTTCCGAATTTCGTATTTTTTTTATAGTAGCTCGACATAACGGCTTCCCTACGCCTGATAGAGAGCGAAAGAGATGCTGAAGCGCTGTGACATAGGGCAAGTAGATAACTGGTCAGTTGCCTGTCAGTTGCCACCGCCATGCCGGCCCAACCCTAAACCCCCAAGAGCTCCGAAAACATAAAATAAATAATTTTATTTATAAAATAATTTTTCTTTATTTTAATTTTTTTTCAATTTTAATTCAAATTAAATATTTTTCATGTTTGTTCTTTTTTTTATATAACATTAAGAGAGGTAGGGCATAGCGAATCTTCGCTCGTATTGAGCTGCCCGTCCGGGGAAGGACCTCCCACCCTATAGAATACCGCAGCCAAATGACCTCCGGGTCGTGTTTCTGCTGGTGAGTAGGGTCTCCGGAGCTCGTGGGGGGTTAGGGCTGGGCCGGCATGGCAGTGGCAACTGACAGGTGACTAACCAGCTACTTGCCAGGTGTCACAGCGACTTGGGCTTCTCTTTGGCTTTCCATCAGGCGTAGGGAAGCCATTATGTCGAGCTACTATAAAAAAAAAATAAAAAAAAAACATTAATTTCAATTTCTTCAAATTCTTGATTTGCTACTCACCGGCGGAATCACGACCCGGCTGTCATTTGACTGCGGTATTCTATAGGATGGAGGTCCTTCCCCGAGCGGGCGGCTCAATTCGGTACGCCCAACCTCTCTTATGTCTAGGTTTATTTAACGTACCTTTTGTTTGGTGGCCTTGGTGATGCCGTCCCAGCCGAGGCCGACGGGCTGGCCCTTGTTCAGCAGCGACGCGTGGTACTGGTCCTGGTTCATCATCGAGTGGAAGCCGAGGATGGCTGGAAAGGAAACGTCGTTGATATAAAAAAGGGAGATTCAAACCCTGGCGCCATCATATCGGTATATAATATAGGGATAAGACCGTCTAATCAGCTGTATTCAGTTTGTTTACCGGCGGCCAGGCCGCCGCCACGTGCGTCTTTTAACTCTCGACCTAAACGAGCATCAATGGCAAGGCAGTCTGAAATCCGGCAGCATGCGTGGAAGTTCGCTAGAGCCATAAGCCGGGGCTAACAAAATTGACCAATGATAAATTGTTCTAATTACACGTGTCATATCCGCCCCAATTCAATGGAACAATTTCATTAACAAAATGCTGATGGTGCAAATGATGATGATGGTGATATCTCTAAGTATCCTCTTACAATCCTGGATTCTTTAGGCGGGACGTAAAATGGCATCTCAGCGGGCCTTCAGGGCGAGGGCGACAGGCGCGGTGGGTTTGCCCTGTGCCTGTCGACCTAACATTAGACCTCACGACCGCTTACCATCAGGTGGAGTGAAGTCATCCTTAACGACTTTTTATAAAAAAAAAGTAAGTTTGTACGCGCCGAACGAAAAAGCGCAACCAATCCCACCGTTTCGTTACTGCGAATTATGAAACTGCTACCATTAACACGTAACCAGGAAATAAACATAAAATAAAAACACAATAAGGTGTAGCGCAGACGGCACACTTATTGTGCGATAGAGTCGGCGTCTGAGACATCTAAAAAGAGCGTCTAGGTCTGCCGACAGAATATTCGAAGATGTGCGTCGTTTGCGTTGAGTCTGTGAAATATCCGCGACAGATTTTTGCGCGTCGTGTGCGTTACTGCATATAATTGCAACAAAAGTGCGTCACGTATAGTCTTTCGTCTGTGCTGCCCCTCAGCTGTTCAATAATTTCCGCTACCTGAAGGTTGCTTGGAAGAGACCGCTCTGGGCGATAAGACCGCCTACATTGTACAACTATATATCTGTATAAAACCTCTTTCCTGTACATGCTTCATTCTAGTGTAATAAAGAGTTTTTATCTATCTATCACCATTGTTCTTTAAAATGCTACTCAGTATAAAAAATATCGCCACCCGCATCGTCTACATACGTTCAATTATGCGGTATTTATTTACGGCTGGCATCAGTCCAGTTGTTTGGGTGTAGTTCCGTTGTAAACACTCGTTTTATTGAAATACTTGTGATGAGTAAAAGCGTCGCCCTTTACAGAGTAACGTCGATACAAAGGGTTTTGTCACGAGAGCGAAAATATCTACGCTTATCTTTTTTGGTTTGTAATAAAACAAAGTTTGTGTTCATGAACATATCTGCTTGTATTGGTCTGGGTGTTTTCTATGTATAATATGTATTTATTTACAAAAAAAAAATGTATCCAAATAAGTTTATCAGTTGTCTAGTACCCATAGTACAAGCTTCGGCTTAGTTTGGGGCTAGGTGGCGCTGTGTGGCCCAGCGTGGCATGTCTTGGGTTATTTATTTATTTAAAGTGTGTACAGAATTAACAATTGAATAATCATTCCGTTCTATTTATTGCTCTACGTAGATAAATAAAATAATAAATAAATATCTGACAACATCACATACATTGCTCCGATCCCAAAGTGAGTAGCTTAAGCACTTGTGTTATGGGTATCAGAACAACGAAGGTACCACAAATAAATACTCAAATACAAATATAAACACCCAAATACGCAACAAACACCAGTGTTCATAAAACCAAGATTTAGACACAATAGTTTTAACAATAGAATGTGGTATTTTAAGGAACATTCGATCTTACGACCTTAAATGGGAACTATAAAATTAAGAGAAAGTCATAATTGACTTTATCTAACGAGTACGTCGTAACAATTATAAAGTACAAGATAAGCTATCGTTTGTGGTTTAGCTAACGAAGATTCCGGTTAGTTACTAAAACCGCATTTACTTCATTCACTCATTCATACCGGCTGCAATGACATTGAACTTGGACAATTCGTAATGGAACGGTAAACGTTACAGATCAATTCAGTTAGCTTTGACCTTGACGAGACATTATAGTTGTCAACACAAGAACACGAGGTAGAAAGGTAGGTCATCAGTCAGCCGTCAGTGAATTAAACTTTTGTTTTTTATAGATTGGCATGAGCCATGAAACAAGGGCCAAGGGTTGGGTTCGATCCCCACACAGTACAAACATTTGTGACCATGAACATGTCTGTTTGTATTGGTCTGGGTGTTTACAATGTATAATATGTATTTATTTCCAAAAAAAGTATCTAAGTAAGTTTATCAGTTGTCTAGTACCCATAGTGCAAGCTTCGACTTAGTTTGGGACTATACGGCGCTGTGTAGCCCAGCGTGGCATGTCTTGCGGTATTTATTTATCTTCAGTGTTTAGCACCCATATTATAAGCTTTGGTTTAGTTTGAGGCTAGATGGCGCTGTGTGGCCCATCGTGGAAGGTCTTTAAACGCACTTATATGCTCCCCCGAATACAGAGATGTAAATAAGCACGTTTTGTAACGAAGTCTCCGCGAATAGCTAATGATAAAGCAGTAATAATGTATATCTGAAACCCAGAAGTACGTGCCGATAATCGCGCCAACTATCTAACACGAAGAACCCAAGGTTCCTTCTTAATAAACGTTAGCTTTAGTAAATCTTTTTTATCTATCATATAAGTGTACTCTAGGTATCTACTTATCAGCAACATTATCACGTCCCTGACAACACATTGGTCATACAGATAATGATTAAAGACAGATAAGCGTTTAATTTAAGTATGCATCGGCTTATCGAATGCAGGGTACGGCAGGCGCCATGAAACTAACATTATCTTTATTTACAGACAAAAATTACATTGTTTTGCAATGTAATTTTTTCGATTTGTACATTAAAAGTTTATACAAAAGATTTAACGTCTATACTGAGGTTAACTTTCCCTAAGGCTATTTTTGACTAAGCCCTGAGCTCCTGAGTTGATTTAAGAATATAATTATGGTACGGTCAACACTATGATAATTAAAAAAAGGTACGGTTATTACCAGTGACTTGGCGGCGCTTTGCGAAGAAGATAATGAATTCTTAGCCAGAGACTCAGATTGTTGCTCAACAAACTCAGATTGTTATTACCATCAATCAGCTTGAAGGCGCTATAATATTGTTCGGTGTACGTGTGTAGACTGGAAGAACTAAAAGATTAGTTTACTATGCAATCTCAGCTTGAGGCAGTCCTACCTCACTGCGCCCTGCAGTATGGGCCGGATCCCTGCCTATCGTAGGTGAACAAAAGGGTCTTAGGTGTTGTGGCGCGCTTGAGGACGGGTGGGGAGTGGGCTTCCTAGCACTCCGATCAGCGATCGAGGAAGACGACGACACGTATCATCGGATGAGCGCTAAGTGCTTGTAGCGGTCAGGTTTAGCGTACAAACCCAGGTATCACGTACCGGCGTATGCGCCAAGGCTCTACAGCCAAGAGCAGTCCGTTTATACACCTTCCAGGTAGCAGTACTCACCAGCCAAATCGATGATCTCCTCCTGCGAGGCGCCGTTGAGCGCCTGCTCGTACTCGTCGCCGAGGTCGATCGAGATCTGCTCCTCCGCGTCGCGCATCTTCTCGGGCTGGGGCGGCGGGATCCACTGGAACCGAGACGGATACATGGATTTGTAGCGACATGTGGCGACAACTATCTCCACATCGGTACAACATTTTAGTTTCTGAGTGACTACGATGATAGCCAAGGCGGCCTAGTCATCATCACCGAGCTGTTGGGGGAGCGGAAGGCTCTCAACCCTAGGAAAGTTAAGCCACACAGCTAAGAGTGCTCCATAGTGGGGCTCGAACGTCGGCTTAGAGCGTTGCTGGGACCCTCCCTACGGAGGCTGTTTTGAGGAGAGACAGGTTACGGGCCGGTTTCGCGTTCACGACAATCGGTACAACACAATTTTTCGTGAGGACCTTTTTACCCTATTTTTCGTGAGGACGACTCTGTTTCCACAGATTTACTATGTAATGTAATTAATTGGATTTACACCCTTAGAAGCTAATAAGTTACGTCACTAATGGAAAGGGCTATGCTCGGCGTCTCTCTGCGAGATCGGATCCGAAATGAGGTGATCCGGCAGAGAACCAGAGTTACCGACATAGCTCACCGGATCAGTAAGCTGAAGTGGCAGTGGGCTGGCCACATTATCCGCAGAACCGACAACCGCTGGGGTAAACGAGTTCTGGAGTGGAGACCGCGTCTCGGCAAACGTAGTGTAGGACGCCCTCAGACCAGGTGGAGTGACGATTTGCGCAGGACGGCTGGCAAGAGCTGGATGCGAGAGGCCCGGGATCGATCGAAGTGGCGAGTATTGGGAGAGGCCTATGTCCAGCAGTGGACTGATGTGGGCTGATGATGAAGTTACGTCACACAAATGTCACGACTAATCTCTCCCTAACCCTCCTTGTTCCAACTGGTCACTTTTAGTGGGTTTCATCATAGCATGTCACACTTCCTAAACTCCCTCCCCTCTCCTTTACATGTGACGTGATTTACGCATTCCATTCGCATTGCATCACACATGGGTTACAAGCGACAATCACAAACCACGAGAAACTAAAAGCGACACTGTGGCAGCAACTTAAGAGCTTCGCTCTTATCGGTGCAACAATTTACACTCTTGTCTGGACTCTGTCTCTCCGTCTGATATTTAAGATACACATGTAACATTACCTTCTTCCCTCTGATGACCCCAGCCACATAGGGCTTCACCTCCGGCCGGTCCGGCGTCTCTAACGCCTGTTTGTTGATGTGTTCTATTAACTTTTTTCTGTTCAGCGGGCCAGTCGGATCCTTTTCACAGTCATAGTTATTTCTTTGGGATGGCGGGAGAAAATTGTCCTGAAACAATAATGTTGAAATGTTGTAGTATTTTTTGTAATAAGAGTAATGAGTGTTACTGAAACATTCATATAAATGTTGGAATGATGGAAAATGTAATAAAGGCTGGCAATGTAAAGGATGGGATGCTGAACAGTGGCAGTTGGTTACAAGTGGAGAAGAGTTTCAAATGATAGAAGACCATGGAAATTGTTAAAGGAGGCCCTTGCCAGGAGGCACACCAAACTCCGGGATATATTTTAATAATACATAAGCAAAGAAAAGTATACATTCAGAGGTTGCATAGAGTTTAACTGAACTTTCTTTGGAAACACACCCTTATCACGGAATTTATATATGTATTGCAATTGCAATAGCAGGTGGTAATTTCCTGGAGAGCCAATATAATCTGCAGCTTATATCTTCAATTTCCTAATAACTAAGTATTGGCTACTAAAGAAGATGATCATAAACATTCCATTAACATTTAGTAACCTTTAAAGTGTGAACATAAGAAACAGTTTCTTCACTGGAGGTAATCAAATTACTAACAGTGTATTATAAATATGTATGTGTTTGTTTGTTCCATTTAGATTACAATACAATTGCAGGTCAATAACCCAACATCTAAGCAACAAGATAGCTTCTTGTGTTATATATTATGCTTTGTCTTGTGTTCTAATCATCTTTGTGTTGTGTTCAAAAATGTTTCTAATCTTCTGCAGCCAAGAGATCCACAGTTCGAATGAAAGATTGGAGCTGTACTTTTGTGTTGAGAAAAGATCAATAATTGGCTTAAAGAAAATAGAGCCACCTATAAAAGTATGTTACATTATTAGTCCAGGTCTGATATGAATAAGCAGGATTACTGTAAATGTAAAGTGTGCTACTGAAGTTTCGAGTTTTAATATAATACCTATTAGGATTGTACCAAATCATTGTACACAAAGACCTGTACAAAAGTTTTTACAAATAGAGTGTAAAGTGTTGAAATTACCCAGAAAACTCCAGTAGTAAATTTCTAAGTAGGCACTCTGGTCTTGGCAAACTGTTGCCCAATTAGATATGAGAATATAGAAACAGAGAATGCACCTGTGTTTGCACACTGCACACATATTTGTACAAAAGATTTGATGAAATTTGGTCAGTAACTTGAATACCTACTAATTAAACTCTTTACATGATTTTCTTTGTTATAATGTGACAAAAGTGACCTCAATTTTGTAACTGCTTTTGTTAATTGCATATGTTAATATTAGTGTTTTAATAATGTCGCTTTTATATGACTATGATAACATTTACATACTTAATATAGGGACTCATCAAACAGGTCTAGGATGTAGTCTTCTTCTGAGAAATGAGTTTATGATTATGGTAGTATTAGTACTTAGAACAAACTTTTCCATAACTTTGTATCTTGGTCCCATGGGTAGGGCGGGACAGAATGTTCTCTTAACAAATTAGTTGTGCTAAAAAAGTTCACAATCCAGCAGGTTCTTAACTCCAGCATCCAAAACTATACTCTAGCATAAAAATTACTTAGTAACATGCAAAGCTTTGTGTGCAAGACACTTGATATGTTAAGCCTACTAAGATGTGTATTAGGAAAGTAGCTAATTCTTTGAGGTTCTGATTTGTATTAACAAGACTTAAAGCGACTCCCCTCCATAGGGATAGCATCAATAAATAAATGTAAAATTTTCTCCTCCCTAGGAATAAATGTAAAGTTTTCTGTTATTGTAATAAAGTAATAAACAACGAACCAGACAGGTATTTGGATTCCAAAAACAATAACTCCAGCTCAGATAACAAATAATAATTAAGCTGACAAGCATGCACTCATTCCAATTAATCAATACAGCCTATATTGATAAGGCTAGCAAACAAATGATATTATTTTGTGACTTCATAAAGTCATAAGACCGAATGTTCCTTCTATTGTAATAAATATTGTGTCTGGAAATATTTATTACAAACTCTAAAACTGTATTATTTTATTTGTCACATAAAATTGAGTGTGCAATACTAGATAACTATGATACATATACTGCAGTTTACATACATACAATCAATTATAGTAAATTCACTAATTTCATTAGAAAGACCATAAAATACTATGATAAAATCCAATATACTGAAAAATAGATGAGATACAGTTGTTCAAAGTCCTTCCTATCCCTCCCTATTACATAAAATTTTTATTAAGTATCTGGAGTGCCAGTACTATGATGTCATTGTAGAGATATGTAGTAACATCTACCTATACATCCATACAACAGGATTCTTCCTACAATGTGCAAGCGAAGTTTTCATCACTAGTTACTCATCTCTACATAGATCTCTCTCTAATAACTTTTAAGACATACCTATCTATAGATATTTTTACTGCACACCGAATAGGTAGTTAACTTAAAAACTAGATGCAATGATAAATCGACATACAAATAAGGCAGCCATATCACTTTCAGCGATCTCTTCCAGACAACCTTTAGGTTGAGGATAATTAAAAGAAGATTTAAAAATACACAGAAAATAAAAAAAGACATTTTAAAAATTGTTTGATATGATCTGTGTATCTGTGCTTTAGAAAATTAATAAGTCTCCAATATTCTATCTGCAACTTATTAATCACATAATCATTTCATCATTTAGTTGCACATCTAAAAAAAATGTACACCCTACCCTTCTTTACTTTGCAAATCACAAACATTATAACAAAACACAAAAACATAGGAAAGAATATTAGCATAGTAAGTGTGTGCATAGAAAAACCTTGGATCATTCTATTTCACATGACCAAATCATTAACATCTCAGCCGGGCTCCAATGTACAATACAAAACATGTTTCATATGTCCTTCACTGAGTAACAACTCACTGAGTAACAACTCACTGACTAACTCACTGGTCAGCAATTTACAAGATGATTGCATTACAATTGCTTTAGAGGTGTTATTGACTATTTCATAATTTAGGTGTAGTTATGGTCTAGTGTGCATCTTTTATGTTTGTAATTTATTTCATAGCTTCTGGCTACTTTGAATCTTAATTTATAGCGACTGTATATAGTGTTTAGTGTAATTTGTTTCCTTTTACAATATGCTGCAGTTTACTTTACAGACTCTAAATTCCACCATAAGAATGTTGTAAAACTGTGTAACTTACATTTTAAAAGGTTCCTCTTAGACCTAAGATTTTAAGGTCCTGGGTTTTAATAGGTCTCAGATAAAGTAAAAATATGGGTTTATTGTGAAGTTATTACTCGATATATGGTTGCAAGAAGTGGAATAGTGTATTGTGCTTGTGGATTTAGATATGTGATATAATATATGATGGTTTCAAAGTTGATAAGAATATGGAATAGATGTCTAGAAATAAAGGAGTAGTTACTCACATCTGGATCAACCTCCTTCGCCAACATTGTGAGTTCCTCTTGAGTCAGCTTGGCCAACAACTCGTCGACGTCCACTTCGTCGTACGTGGACAGCTCCCGTCCAAACAGCTTCGCCGGTGTCGTCATCGTCGTCGTTTTTGTACTCGACGACTTCTAAAACACGAAAACACTGCACTGAGAATCGATTTTCATATCCACTTTTTAAGGTTACAAACCATAAATTCTAGCTGCCGACAGCCGCACTGCCGATATAATTTGTTCACTGACTCCAATATTGCACAAATTTGTATCAAAAAACACACAAAAACCTAATTAAAAACCCATTTCTCCTATAAAAACTTGGTTTTTTGACAACTAAGATTCGGCGTTCACCACACCCAGATTTTTAATTAATCACTAATAATTACAACTTTTATCACAGCAAACGATAAATTTCCTTATGGTTTTAGTCAAATAAATTATATAACAAGTTTTCTTACTGGAGAGAAACTTTTAACAAATTGTTTTCAAGAGAACAACAAAGTATCTAGCGCCACAAACGCCCCCTACGAATGACAGTTTCAAACTAAATAATAAATGGAATGAGCAAGATAGCGTCATACAATGACCATGTAAGGTGTAAAAGAGACAGATACATTTAGAGAGGGGACCACAGACCGATGAGACGGCTCAGAAAGGCAGAATACCGGTTTCTTATCGAGGTAAAAGATAAACATTATTTTTATGCATGACGACCATACTGTGAAACAAAGTTAATAAATAAACCTAGTTGGGCTGTTACCATGATAATCGTTAGATTAGTCTACTAACCTTAGCTTTTAAAGGAAAATACCTACTAAGTTAATATACATTTATGGACATATTATTATGTAATTTGCAATACTTACTTTCTATATATGGATAATACATAATTTTTATATAAATATTATAAAGTCAAACTAAAAACAATGACAATAGTTTTTTCTATAATGAATTTCCTTACGAAATTAATTACGCGTTATTGATTTTAATTGTAGCTACATTAAACTATGTTTTATATAGTGTGACTTCACAATAATCATCATATTTTACTACTGTGACTTATATTACTAAATGTACCTACATAAACAACAGTTAATATCGTATGAGAGAGAGTACAACAGTTGTAGTTATAATCATTCTTTGTAGATAAAGTACAAAGAAAAACTCGGGTAAAAGTTCAGACCAGATACCCTAAGAAAGCACATTTGGTGACTTATTTTAACACAGCGATTAATTTAATTCCCATGCAAAGTGCGGCACATTTCCCGATTCGAACTTATCTAATCAATATCATGGGAAATTCCCTATTACTAATGCTTTATGCGCACAGTGTATGGGCATTTCGGACTTTGTATGTATTACACGAAGTAGTAAAAGTACCTACACACTTAGACAATTTTTGTGCAGCCCAGATCATTGCTATCTAAGGAATTTTAAATCGGTTTATATTTCTTCCTTAAGTCAGATGTACCTACATAAATATAAACGTGTACAATGTGTGATACTTTTCATAAAATTCCTCGTTCTTTTCCTTACCCTACTGTTCTATAAAAGGATGATTACGCAATAGACTATTTCATGCCTCGCCTACCTAATAGTACGCTGTTATTGAACCCGTGACCTTTTTAATAATAGCAAGCATTGTATCTGTAATCTGTAAGCACTACATGCACCGTTACCACATAATTGAGTGCTAAAAAGGTCATACCTAATTTAACTAAGTAGGTATTGATGAGTTGACTGGCTCGGTGGCTCAATTGGTAGACCCCTGCCTTCTGAACCAAGAGTCGTGGGTTCGATTCCCACCCGGGACAAACATTCGTGATAAAGATAAAGATACATTTATTTACCAAAACATGTGTGTACATATTACATTTGCATGAATATATTTCAGATGTCAGTGTTAGTTTTAGGTGTCACATGTTTTGCCAATATATGGCGTGTAAAAATTGGGGTTAGTAATATTCTGGTTCATACAATACTAAGTTTTTGTCGTGTGATGAACACTTGTGTTTGTTTCGTGTCTGGGTGTTTATAAGTATTTATTTGTGATACCTTCGTTGTTCTTATAACTACACAAGTGCTTAAGCTACTTACTTTGGGATCGGAGCAATATATGTGATGTTGTCTGATATTTATTTATATTTAATGAGTAAAATAATGAACTGCCTAAAACAACGCTTAACAAATACTAAGTAGATTGTTAAGATTCCCGATAACTTTATTATTTCCGTATTATATATTCCGTGAAGATATTCCCGATAAAAAAATATATCTGCTACGTATTGTTATGTAAGGGAGCGACCCATCATCTTTTCGCTTCAAACCAACCTCAACTGCCCGTAGTGCATCCTGCCGAATAACAAACGAGGCGCTGGCAACCGACTGATGGCGATATATTCATCAAGATTTAGGGTGTGGCTAAATACCACAGGCCGATGACGGGCAGCAGCGTCACTGAAGCGAGAGCTTTGCCCTGCGATAGCCAACCCGCCTGCCCAGCATGGCGATTATGGGTATATCCTCCAGATGTTTGTCCTAAGTGGCGAATCAATGAAAAGGCCTATGTCCAGCAATGGACTGCAATATGCTAGGTGCTGCTAATGATGATTAGGTAACATTTAAACTTTCCAGACTCAAATTCAATAACATGTTTTTGTTCTGTGTTAGGTATCTCTGTCTCTGACATTTCACGATAATTTTTAATTGTAATTTTGTTTTTAAAAAATCTGAGCGTAATTTTTTATGTCCCCCTTTTAATAACATAATGACTTTCTCAACATTTTGAGTTAGGTTAGGATTATGCGATTTATTTATACCTATCATAAAAGTAAAGTAGCTTTACCTTCCTTTATTTATTTTGGAAGTCTGTTCAATGTAATTAAAATAACGCAATGCAATATAAGAGGAAAAATTAAAATAACTTTGTTACTTAAACTCATGAAGGTAGGTATTAACTTTGGCTTCATTTGACTCATAACGAGAAGATTTATTTAACTGTTTAATTCAAGACAAGACATGGACATGTCATTCATAAATTCATTCTAGGTATATGAATGGATTACAGTGTATGGCGAAGGAACTAATCACATTGTTACGTAATTAATATGAAGATTAGGATGACATGGGCCCGTTACTGATTGATTCAAATCAATAAACTGTTGTTCCTGTTGACCACGCGAGCCCAGCCGACCGCTGGCGAACCGCCAGTCTGCTATAATTGGTGGTCGCTAAACCAGAGACAAGCGGTATTCTTAGCTAGCCACTCGGCCACTGGCCTTCCTAACAGCGAATGCAATTCCGGTAAAAAGTAAATAACAATCTTTGCAATCTGCACTTGACCTAGAATTTAGGGATGTTCTGCTTCCGGTGAAATTGTCGGTGACGGTGAACGACCTCTTTGCGTCTGACCTAATAAAACTTAAAAAATACTGGTTGTTACTGATTTATACACCGGGAAGTTGACGTAAAAAGTAATTCTTGACTTTTCTGACAACACATCGGACTTCAGGGAGAATTTTGGAGAAAGATAATGGTTTTTATCTGCTAATCTGAGCATGTCTTTGCCCTACGGCAAACCTGTTCCCGTCTCGCCTTTGATTCGTGGTGTACGATGGGCCCTTTTACTTGCTGGCATAATATATGCCAGAGGAAAGCAAGCTCTGTACAACTCTATGGAAGCATCATACCAAGAAGAAGAAGCTAGGAAGAAGGTCATTCGTGATAAGCAAATGGCTATTCTGAAAGCGAAAATCGCTGCAGAAGAAAAAGAAGCGGTTCGCCTCTTCGAATCGGGCAAATTGTTTGATCCACCAGGTAAAGAAATGTAGTTTTACTTGCGCAAATCTCTTTTTTCTAAAAAGAGATTGGTAGGTACTGCAAAGCGTAAGAGCTAATTTGGCGTAAAAGTTTTCTTATAAAACGTTAATCCTAGTTAAGTAGGTCGAAACTGAAATCAATTTATATTTTGCTTTTTTCTGATTTCAAATATTTGAGTATTTGCTTTGAGTTTATTTTCTTTTACATCATAATTTTTATTCACATTTATCAGGATCATCTGGAGGCGGAGGCGGTGATTCTGGAAAATGCTGATAAACTTAACAAATTATTGAACAAACAGAAATTATAATTTGTGTTCCTAAATAAGTTATTAAAACGCATAAAAAAAATATCAAGGAAATTGTTTTACTTCAATATTATTAATAATAAGGACGCTTATTGAACTCTTATAGCTGAAAAAAGTTTTGTTGTAGGCTTTCAGGCCGACGAAGTTAATTATTAACGTCATAAAAAAAACATACTTATATTTTTACTAATTCTTAGAATAAAATTAGTAAAATAATTAAGAAATATTTGATCAATCGTCGAGTTCAACTTTTAAACATTTGGCTTAACAATGACACGGATACTTTCCAATCCGTTAGAAAGTAAGAAAAGTGAATTTTCACTGAGCCACCATGATAAAATACGAAATACTCTCTAGTGACGTTGTTGGACAAGGTAAGTATACTCGTAGTTAGGAAAGGTAAATATTTTAAGTACACAAGGTTAGGTTTCTGTATAAACAACCTTCAGCTCTCCATTTTGACAGATCAAATTAAATCGGCATTGTTAACCGGTAGCATTATCTCTATTATATTATCTATTATTTGAATCGGTTTTTCAATGGCGCGCGTAAGTTTTAAAAAACTACACAGACATTTTGATTTTTACAGCCTTATATTCTAATTTAAAAAAAACAAGGAATCATATTTCGCCATGGAATGGAAGTATTATATTATTTAGGTACCTAGCGAACCGGCCTCGCTTCACTTCAGGTATTTCAGATAAACGCCAATTAATATGTATTTATAATTCAACAACAAAGTAATTACGACTGCGACTGTAGAGTTAATTTATTTAGGTACATGACATAATTACTCAAGACACTTCAGTTTGTAAGAAAGCTTTTTGGTAATTTTTTCACACCTTGGGTTACAATGTTGGGAGTTTTATCATGAATCCCATATTTTTTTAAATAGCCTATGTTGATAGATAGTGTAGCTTTCTGATAGTGAAAGAATTATTCAAATCGGCCCAGTAGTTTCGGAGCCTATTCCATTCAAACAAACCAACAATCAAATCTTATTAGTGTAGACTACGTTAGTATTTATTACTTCCATGTATTTCGCACTTTACTTTAGAGTTTTTCTGAGGCGGAGTCAAGTCAAGGATTGACACAGAGTGACCTGCATTTTCATTATTTCATCTTCATCAGGCATAGGAAAGTTGGCACACGGATCAACATAAACATTTGCTTTATAACATTATTGAATGCTATAATCTATCTACAAAATCGTTAAGAACTACCTAATAAGAGAGTATGTAACTTGTTTACAAAGAAAGATGCACAAGAGATAGTGACGGACGGATGAACGGGAAAAAAATCCGCGTTTCCTGTACTCGGTGCAACCACCTCACATATTTAGCCTAGGAAATGAATAATTCATGACATGTTGCAGTGTGAGCACCGGTAATGCAAGTGCTGCATAACCCCGCGAGCATAATAATTATGCGGTCAAGCTTCAACGAGCTGTGGAAATGACATGTTAGGCTGTGGAGGCAGGTTTTTAGCAAGAATTTAATACCAACCTATATTCTAAATTGAGCAAGACCAGTCAGTTATTTAGCACGTCCACAGACTTAGATGTTTTTGACTCTAAGATACAAAATAAAGAATTTTAATATAGGTACACATGCAAGTACCTACCTACACACTTTAAACAAAACGTAAGTGAACACATAACATAGCCTGTCCTGCGTATGTAACAAGCGTATGCTTGTTACATAATCGTAAAAAAATCATATGATTTTAATTTTTTTCTAATGCATTTTCTTTAAAAAAATACTAGGACTACTAAGATATAGCTTTACCTACCTCTACCTAAATCATTTTGCAGCCATTTGTATTGTTCATTTTTGTGTTTATTAAACAAAAAAGTCAGATTTTCAGAAGCGAAAATAAAAGTACCTAGATAAAATACATACACATTACTATAAACCATTTATCTAACCGTTATTCCAAGCCCTTTGTGAACGCTTGGTAATAAGAATAACAATGTTCTAGCAATGGTCTGGGAAACCACTTAAACGGGATCCCTATAGGCAAGTAATAGCCTTAACGACATTCCTTATAAATAGATCTTTTTATATCGGTTTTTGCGGAGAAATTATGGCCAGTATTAGCGAACCTTCTTGTTCTTTAGTTGTTTGGTCTTACCGGGGTCTTTTGTGGTTGGTCATGCGTTGCTCAACGGAACTCGGCCGTTCTGCGCTGACGGTTACAAACGGTGCTTTGAAAAATACGACAAATTGGCTAAAGGCTATTGCAATTTGCGTTGACCACAGCAGGAATATACATTAAAGTACCTGTTTAGGTAGTAAGGGCGGTTTCAGATTTGTCTACCTAAGTTTTGTCTGCGTAAGTACGCACAGGGCGTATACCTAGGTACATATATTTTCGTCATATTCTATGCTACATTTTGTTCGTCAAAAAATTCGGACGTGCGTACAAAGTTTTTTCCGATATGTTCACTTGAGTCGGTATTTGCATGATAGGTCTAGGTACTTATGCCACATCAAGGAACTGAGAGAACCACTCATGAAACTACCCTTATGTGGGAAATTCCCCTAAAAATCTAAAAGGATACTAATTAGGCATTAGCATCTTGGGTGAAAATGTCTTGGGAAAATTTTAAAGTTTACATTTTGGTACATCAGGCATTTTTAGGACATCACTACATAGTATACACAAAGTCACTTTTTCTGTCCTTAAATCCCTATGTGCGCTTAAATCTTTAAAACCACGCAACGGATTTGATGCGGTTTCTTTTAATAGTTATAGAGATTCAAGAGGAAGGTTTATGTATAATGAAATACCCGACCCGAACCGTAGCGAGGTTGGGTCGCTAGTTAATTTATAAATCTCTTTTATCTACCCACTCAAATGCAACCTCAATGTAAGCTCCAAACTGAACTCTTGCGAACTCCTTTTACGAAGTGTACCGGAACAAATCGCCGGCTAAAAATGGCGATGTACTCGTGTAATAAAAGCGCCTACATTAACCATTTTTCCACTTCAAAATATGAGGTAATGCGGCCTTGTTCCAGGCGGGAGCCCACGCGTGGAGACAGCGAATTAAATGCGTTACCTACGCTGCTCTGTCGTTCAGTGTGGAGTTCCGTTAGGTACGTCATATGTAAAGTACAGTATGTATTACACGTTTAGTTTTTTATAAACCGAGTGGGAAAACGAGCTTGCGAGTCACCTGTTAAGTGTACACTGAGCATTTTGTAACTATCTCCTCGACGTATTATTTTTTTTTTATCTGGTCGGTTACCTGTCAGTTGCCACCGCCATGCCGGCCCAACCACAACCCCCCACGAGCCACGGACCCGGAGGTTCATTTGGCTGCGGTATTCTATAGGGTGGAGGTTCTTCCCAGGACGGGCAACTCAATGCGAGCGAAGATTCGCTATGCCCTACCTCTCTTACACGTCTACGTCTTTTCACGGGTTCGGAACGGACGTAGTGCGAATTGCGAAGAAGTGTACCGCTCTTAGAGATAAACGGTTCAATCAATCAAAAGCCTTGGTCCTTAGAAGAACTGCTGGCAGTGACTGGATGGGGGAAGCCCGGGACAGAGAAAAAGATTTAAGAGAGGTAGGGCATAGCGATTATTCGCTCGAATTGAGCCGCCCGTAATGGGAAAGAACCTTTAGGATACCGCAGTCAAATGACCGGGTCGTGTTTCTGCCGGTTCGTGAGGAGTTAGGGTTGGGCGCGCATGGCGGTGGCAACTGACATGTAACTGACCAGTTACTTGCCCGTTGTCTCAGATTTGGGCTTTTCTTTCGCTTTCTATCAGGTGTAGGGAAGCCATTATATCAAGCTACTATAAAAAAAATGTGGCCTACGTTCAGCAGCGAACTAATTAAACGGTTGCGACAAAATAATTCCTCGTTCAAAAACCCGTGTTGTCACATAACTCTGCCCGCTACGCAGAGGACCATATTTGACACCGGACAGACGGGTTCCAGATGTGTTTTTTGTTGCACTTTCACGTTTTAGCGCGGTAGGTTTCTACAAAGAACTCGATTGAAATGCGTAGACAAGCTTTTATCGAAAGTGAGATTTCTACTGTTTCTCGTTGTGTATTCTGAGCAGTGTTTAAGATTCCTTAAATATAAGATTCTTTGTCTGGTTCTTGTGACTGCCTCCATATCCCTGCCGTGAGGGGTAGTGGCGGGTATTGTCGCCTTTAGGACCAGGGAAATACCTAGGTCAGGGTTCCCAAAGGTTAAATAAATCCCTCCCATTAATTGTCCCTGCGGTGTTCGAATGTCCGAACTAAAATTCGTCAAAGTCGATTTTTATTAATTTAATTCATATTATTATAGGTACCTATTCAAAGACGGGAGGGACAAATGGGAGAGATTTATGGTGCAAAAGTACGCGATCCGTTCCGATCCGAACGATTGGTTTCGATTTTGGAGTAGAGGCCTAGAGGGCCTTATAATTTCACGGCACCTCTGGCACTATCCATCATATGCCCCAAGACGATCCTTCATATGCCCAAAGAAGGACACACTTTGGTAACTGTCCTAGGTAATATCTAGTAATGACTACCTTCTGTACTTACTCACAAAACAGTCGTGTCTTGATGATAGAGTTAGTAGAGTTATACTACTTCACAACTTCAGAGCGATCGGAAGGGAAGTAAATAATGATATTCGTAGCTCTAATACCTACTTATTCTCTAGCACAAACTAGGTAGGTATTATACATACGTATTTAATGCGCTATACCTATCACAGAAAATTTTAGTAGACGTTTCACACTTCGTTATTAAGTTCGCTATATTAACCGTCGCTAAACGTTTTATGTAAATCAGACAAAATTTTCTCTTCACATAATTAAATTGCTAGACGTTACATTTTAAAACCCTCCAAAATTATAAGTGTTTCTCTACTAAGCATTTATAAGCATGATTAATGTAGGTACATAATAACCTTTCTTTTGAACTAGTCCCAGGGACAGAGAGACAGTGGGAAGTTGTTTTATAACATGTACCTACCTACCTATTGATTGGTATATTTTGACATACTCGGGTTGCTTGGTGTGTTGGCGTGTGTATTCTTGTTGTATTGTTTATCGTTTGTATGTTACTCATCTTGTTGCGTTTGTCTGTATCGTCTATTATATTAAAATCTGTGTGTATGTCGTAAGTGCCTTTATTGTGTTTCTAATCAACATTTTCTTATATTATAATCTGAACACACATAAGTTTGCTCTTTGTAGTTATTAGTAGGTACAGATTTAAAATATTCTGATATAAATTTTAAGTAGCCTTTCGCCAATCTATATCACCATTCGAATGCAAATTAATACAGCTACTAAAAGTTAAGTGGTCACCCACTGGACTTAGTTGAGGTAGGTAAGTAATTATAGGTACTATCTAATCTAATAGGTAGTTATTTAATGACATGCTGTTTTATCAGACTAGTCATCATATGGAGATTGAGGTAATTTATTGGTGTTTTATGCTTTTAAATTTGGTGGTAATTTGATGACTTGTACACGGGTACCGAAAGTTGTTATACTTACATCGACATAGAAATATCACGTACGTATATGTATAGGTACCTAATACTTAAATAACAAGTATGCACACATGTGCGTTCATTTTTTAGAGAAACAAAGAACATATCTACTTAGTATTGCATCTTGTTTTAAAGATTTAAGCCATTAACTAATTAAAAATAGCTACTTTTATGTACCTATTTATCGAAATGTTCGTCTTGAACTGTTTGAACTCAAAATAAAATTATACACATTTCCTTCAGACTAAATAGTTAACTATATCATCATCATTTTTCTCACCTGATGAAAGCTAAAAAGAAAGCCCAAGTCGCTCTGGCCACGGGCGGGAAACCTCAGGGCCCGTAGCCCGTAGCATCAACATCGAAAACGATCGTTCGTTAAAAGGATCGCGTATGCACCATAAATCCCTCCCATTTTTCGAATATATGAATTAATTAAATTAAAATCATCTTTGACGAATTTTAGTTCATATACGTTGACCTCTGGGTCGTGTTTCTGCTGGTGAGTAGGGTTTCCGAAGCTCGTGGGGGGTTAGGGTTGGGCCGGCATGGCAGTGGCAACTGACAGGTAACTGACCAGTTACTTGCCAGTTGTCACAGCGACTTGGGCTTCTCTTTCGCTTTCCATCCATCCATAGGGAAGCCATTATGTCGAGCTACTATAAAAAAAATTCGAACACTGGAGGGCCAAATGGGAGGGATTTATGGTGCACAAGTACGCGATCCGTTCAACGAACGATCGTTTTCGATTTTAGTGGTAGGGGCCCATTTACCAGTCTGCTGCGATCGCCTAACAATATCAAAACAGCAAAGTTCATATGTGGGTTTTGCAACTGAACTAATGAGTCCAGTCATAAAATGCTAAGCAGTCACTAAAGTTTTTACGACCGCTATCGGCGAGACGGCTAATTTTATCGCTGTCAAAGACTATGCTAGCTAAATTCTAAGAATCTAAGTAAAATTGAGCGTTGGAAATTGTGTTATGAGACCAGTGAACTTACTACAAAGATATCACGGGTATTGAACAGTAGGATAATCATTTCCAACATCATCAGCCTGCAGACGTCCACTGCTGGCATTGGACATAGGCCTCCCCCAATGCCAATTGTAATTTGTGGGATTTGCCTGGCAGGCGGGTTGGTGACCGCAGTAGATTTTCTTTGTACCCAGCTTTCGTTTTCTGCGACACCCAGGGGATGAGATGGAATTTTCTTTTAAGTGTGACCTTTATTGACATTTAGCGCACCATCCGTATCATAATTTTTAATTATCGACTAAACACAACCAAATGTCCATTGTAAATCACCTAACTTCAATTCATTACCCAACATGCGTAAACGCACACCGAAAGGAAATAACTATTACCCGGTGTTACATATCGAATAGCGATAAATCGATAATCGTACCTACTCGCTCAATTGATTTTGATCGATTATCGGTATCGCGTCAGCCGTCACGCTTTCACGACTCATTTTGCTATAGTTACCTAGTATGCTGTTTGCCCGTTGCGGTAGAGTAGGTAAGTTAAGTATTAGAACCTTCATATGTAAGTATGTATAATGATTATGGGTATATCCTCTAAATGGCGAACAACTGGAGAGGCCTATGTCCAACAGTGGACTGTAAAAGGCTGATGATGTTGATCCTGTTTCATCCGTGACTTTTGCGGCACAAGATGTCGTGCAGCCATCGGACTGCTCAGTCACAAAAGAATTTTTTTTTTTTTTTTTTATGGAATACGGGGCAGACGAGCAAGCGGTTCACCTGATGGTAAGTGATAACCGCCGCCCATGTACATCTGCAACATCAGGAGTTACAGCTGCGCTGCCGGCCTTTAAGGAAGAGGTATGCTCTTTTTTTGAAGATTTGGGGGTCGTAACGGTCCGGAAATACCGCTGGCGACAAAGCATTCCATAGCTTAGTTGTGCGCGGCAGAAAGTTGCGACAGAAGCGCACAGTTGAGGACTGCCAAGTGTCGAGATGGTATGGATGGAGAGTTTGGCGCGAAGAACGATGCCGGAAGGCAGCGGCAGGAATCATTTCGAACAATTCCTCGGAACACTCCCCGTGGTATATGCGATAGAAGATGCAGAGTGAAGCTACATCTCTACGCAGCGCCAAGGGATCAAGCCGCTCAGTAAGTTCTTGGTTATTGACGATTCGAGTCGCTCTACGTTGCATGCGGTCAAGAGGGAGGGTACTGGGGTGCCCCCGCCCACAGATGAGAGCAGTACTCCACGTGCGGCCGAACCTGAAATGCAGCACACTACATCAAACTAAATGAGGCACTGCAAAAATATCTGGTAAGATGCTGTGGATAATTCATTGTTTTTTTTACTAGCCTCTTTTGTCCCACTGCTGGGCAAAGGACAATTAATATAATATTTTATTTTCAGGTATTTAAGGTCCCATCATCTTCTACAAATGAACTGTTACAAAGTAACGGTTAGGTAGGTACTTTAAATGTTTATGCACTGCAGGGCCGTCTCTACCAGGACCAGTTTTTGTTGGGTAAGCGCGCTTATCTTAGGCTTCAACATCGCTTAACACCAGGCTAGTTGGGGTCAAGAGCTACCCATACACTAATTTAAAAAAAATCTAACTGATGAAGTCATGTAGACAAACAAGGGATACCCCTTCCGTCAATAAAATTTATTTCAGAGCAGGCAAAGTTCATTGATGAAATCGCACGAAATGATTACACCGAAGCTGGTTCCCACTGACCTTCAGAGACAAGGACTTATAACAACAACACTATCACGAGGAGAAATCAAAAACATTCCGGAACATAAATCATAGCCACCAGTCGGTAGGCACCTCGCTATTTTTACCAGAGATACTGTAGCAATAAAATAAATAGATTGTGTGGACATTCCTTTGTCCGCAAGGTCACCTGATACGCCCACCATCTTCAATAATAATATTTTGACTCACTTCCTTCTACCTCAATCTAGGTCTAGGTGGAGGATTTCATTGCAAAATTATACATATACCTATTATCAACACCTATAATTTTGTACGCAGGAAAAACAAGGCAAACATACATGTTGATGCTACGTAACCTAGTTAACCGATTGGCAGAAGATGTAAATTCTTTTCCAATGTTTTTGTAGGTTATTGAATTATTAACGTGATTCATAAATCAGTTTTCTTTATGATATAATCATATTTGCCACCAAAAAAAAAACAAGAAAGTACCTAATGTAAGCATTTAGATTTTTAAACTAATTTGAATTGGATCTTTTGGATTTAAATGTTATTATCGGTGATGCAGTGAAACAAGCATTAAAATATTTTAACCAATGTAATCTAAAACATAGAAATGAAGAAACTCTACGAAAAAGGCACACCAATTTAGTCTCAGAAATCGATTTTATTGCAACTCTAATCTTAATTTAAATAAACTCGAAATGTCCTTTTATCATCGAAAAAGCCACAAAGAGAAACATTTTTGCCAACATCGCATCTCCAATGAAACAATCAAACAAAAGAACTTCAATAATGCAGAATTACAAACTGCGACACAAATAAAAGTCTTTGTTTTCGTTTGTCCAGCCTTTAATGCATGCGATGCAGAAGTGCATCACACCTCTTAAATCATATTTCTTGGCACTACCTGCTTGAAACTATTAATTTAATAGTTACAATGATTTATTGTAGGAATTACATTATGGTATTTTATATTATTTGTTTACTGAACAGTAAAAGCCCGAATAACATTTTCATCAGCAATAGTATTATTTTGCACAAATGATACAAACCTGGCTAAAATGGACTATATCTATGATTTATCTATTATTATCTAACAAGCGGGCGGCGGCGAAAGTAATTGGCTATGAAAATTGCTAAATACAACAAAGTCAATCAAGAGATAAAGTCTCGTAGTAAAAAATATACACACTCTGTTAGATACACAAATAAGTATAACATTAAGAAAAACTGTCTATAAATTCTATAATTTCCTAGCATTCTGTTATTCTATTGATTAAATCTTGCTTTCTCAGAATTTGGCATTCAGGCCGTCTGAAGTGTGAAGTGTAATTATGAATAAGTGCCGCCTTCATAGTAGTTTCTAATAAATGAGAATTAAATTTATTGGCTACGTGCAGGTATTTGGCAAACCAGAAACGTTGATTTATTTCGCTATGAGTAATAATTACATACGTCCCGTGGAAATTGCATTGAGTTCCTAAATAAAAGACGTATTTGATGAAACACTAACAGTGTCCAGAGATTTTGACAACTGAATGTACGATTAACAACTGGTGCCAAGCGTGATAGCATTTTAAAAATTAGACAAACCTAATTTTGATTGGTCCACTAACAAAATGATCAAAGTAAACGCAAATATATTTGTCATTATACGTGCAAAGCTGTGTTTATGAATATTTCTCCACAATATGTTGATGTTGGAATTGCAGATTTAGCTCGGGATTAGCGAGTGACGTCCGCTCGCTCCTGCGCAATATAATCAACAGTCTTTGTTCCACTTGTTAGATTTAAAATCTGCATTACCAGAGAGGCGTTTCGAGGACCTTGAACCTCTCTAACTAAGGTTCAAAGATCTAGAAACGATTCGGCTAAAAGACGAGCAGATAATTTCGTCTCGTTGCGTGCGACGATATCTGTGGAGCGGTTACATAAATAGACGTTACGTGTCGGTCATGCTTGACTTTCCAATGAAATGTTATGACAATATTTTTGATAACGTCACCTTCGCACGCGTCTACTACTTTTATCATCAAACGAGCGTAAAGTTGACCTTTGGTGACGCTGTGACTCACTCACTTGAAGCCCTGCATGCGCTTTCTATTTAAAATCAACCTTGCTTTGGGTTTTATTTTTAAACGCTTTGCTTTTATTTGATTTCCAAAAATGTACCTATCTGGCTGAGGCGGAGCAGTTGGATCTATTTTAGATTCGGTTGCACGCATTTCAACAACGCTTCATATCAACGCGTACTTGCTAAGCGATTTTCAGCTTTACTACAAACAGTTTAGTCTTCATTTTGTGTGTAAGTGAAGCCACTAACCCGAAATTGATTTAAATTCTTTGAAACGCTGAGATAGTCTCTTACATCTAATTTACGAGACAAATAAAGTGGTTTATGGACTTTGGAACTTGAAGGGTTTGGACAAAAAAGAAGCGACGTTTCAAATGTTCCATAAAATTTTAATTGTAAGTACCTAAACACTCCTTTGTTTGATCCGATGAAAGGATTTTATAAAAAGTTTGCATGATGGGAAAGCAATGGCAAGTAGATTGCCATCTTATCCGCCATCATAGACAACTCACTCACTAGAGTTACTACCTGCTTAGTAGAGCCACAACCACAACGTCATTAGTAGATACTTTTGAGTATTTCTACAAATAGGGATTTGGTCAGTCCAGCTGTATAACTTAGATAAATGCCCATGTATTTTCTGTTTCCCGTTAATTAAGACAGTACCGATGAGTAGACATAAAGTAAAAATATTAAAATGATATACCTACGTGTACATACCTAATACAATTGATGTTTTCTGCTAAACAAGTGCTGCGTTTATTATTGACATTACCTACTGTAGAAAATTATCCCAAAATATAAACAAATGAACAAACTATAGGTAATGTAGGTGAATTTAAGAAGTTTACATTGTCTAATCAATGTTTACTCCATTTGTACAAATCGATATTCAAGAAAGAGCTAGTTCGATCGTTGAAATTATGTCACTTTTACACTCGACATTGACAGAAATAGATCTCGCAGACAGGTCTGGTTGCCATTAACAACAGAATGAAAATCAGTCGTCGAATTTTGCAAGAATACAAATATTTGTAAGTAATATCAACGATTGATAAGTTGGTGCACTAGAAACATTGTAACCAAACTGATTTAGCTACGTCACTATTCATGAACAGTCGGAGATCATCGTCAATCATAGTCATTATGACATCAGTAGGGGTATTTTGTAACGTCACGCTACTGAGATCGTTAAGTAATGATGATATTTATATTATGTCTTAACATAATTATGTACAATTTTTTTTTGTTGAGAGATACTTACGCTCCTGATCATTAAGAACGTAATTCAGAATAAATCAGTTAAATGTTGAAAGTATAGGTATATTTAATTTGCGAAACAGTGATTTGCGTACTTATTATTTTCTGGCGCGAATGAAATTCGCTGCCTTCTGATGTAAACCCTGGACGGTATACTTTGCAGCTCTTTACTCTAGACTAAAAAGGTTGTATCAGAGTAAACATGCTGCATCTTTGCTTCATCAGGTAAGATGCCAAGCCAAACGCTAACTTTATAAGTATTAAAAAAAGACATCTGCTATTTCTTTAGTTACTCTTACTTGTGGTCGATAATTCGAGTTTGTTATCTTTAATTAAATAAGATTGATCTGAATGGCTATCGGTAAAGCGTCCCTGCGATATTTTGGCACGCAGACTGTCAGCCGTGTTGTCTGACAATTAGCACTTTTGTCAGCTGTCAACAGATTCGTCCCATTCCGCGTTTTGTACTTTTGAAATACTGTACAGTGCAGTAAAGAGGTGTGGATTTGAAATAAACAACTTTGCACCTTATGGCTTTGATTGAACGTTTAAGTCCGTTACTGTATCTCTAGAGTTAGGTTTTTGTATTGTTAATGATGGCGAAAAAAATGTTTATCGTCTGTGTTCTAATACTATTGATGACGCCAGGCGTTTTGTTTGTCAGTGCTAAAATGACACTATTACATTTAAACGACTTAACATCGATTTTACCATTATCATTGTCTTGTTTTGAGTGACTAATGAACAATTAAGAAAACCACAATGAACTAAGATTTTGCACTGTTTTCGATTCTAATAATAGGTAGTTTGTATATGTTTCTTAATGTATTATGGACAAACATAATAAAAGAAATTATAAGAATAACAAAGAAAAATAAGCAAAAGTGTCTAAAATACAAAAGCAAATTTTAAAAAAAGGCTAATCTTACCAATGCTTGACCTATTTTTGAAACCCGAAAGCAACTAAGGAGTGTTCATTATATTCCAACCTCGTTCTATAACATAAACATTTAAGAAGCATCATCGGCATGAGTTCGTTGACCCTGCGCAGGCGCTTCTCTGGACGCACTGTTTTATTGCCCGATACTTTCTCGATGAATTTTTATACGATAGGTGTGTTTTGTGAGCAGTTGGCCACCCGCCAAAACGAAGGTCGTCTTCCGAACCATAAACAGAAGAAATGCAAGTAAGCTTTATGGTCTATGCTACAGATGGAAGGCAAGCTCAAGATGACAAACGAAAACTCTCACTAAATGTAGATAAAAATACATCTCCTACCTAGTTTCTTCAGATGCATTTAATTGAGGTTCTTGTTCATTATTCGTGATAATTGATCATTTATTCTGTTTTTATAATTATTGGTACTAAAATTTAAAAGTGTTATAACTAAGATTGCCTAGATATAAGGCTAATAATACGATATTCGTTATAATACAAGCAGAATGATGAAAAATTTATAATTTGGTGTATGAAATTTAAAGATACACCAATCCTTACAAATGTACAAGGATTTTTTGGTACGTCGGCTATAGTGCCAATGAGGGCATTACTGTGAAATTAAAAAACAATGTTTTAGAATCAACGTCATAAGTGGCGTTTTGTATGAGACTACAATTGGACGGTGAAGATCTAGTATTGTAAATTCTGCTACAGAATCATTATTATAATCATTACAAGAGTCACAATCACAAATGTATCACTAAATAATATCATCCAAATGACATTACATTCCACTTGTTTTGATTTATTTGTTAATCAACAAGAAATGCGTTTATCACGCTCCAGTTGCCTACCTATTGCTTAGGTTTCATACTGTTTGTGAAATTGTAGTAAGTAGGTATTGCATGAGTTTATTCATTTATTGGACTTCATTTGCTAATAACCTGTTGAAGTGGTACTTTTTAAGATATTTTAATGAATTGTTTGTTATTGTCTCGTCGTGTATCGTAAAATTTAAAAGCTACCTATTTTTTATCATCACGCTACATTACTACTTTTGAATGTGTTGTGTGTACATACAATGATGATTAGAATCAAGCAAACAAATTTTGCTTTTACAAATTTTTACCCGACTGCCAAAGAGGGAGGGTAATGTTGAGGGAGTGTATGTAAGTATGTATGTATGTCTGTTCCTTTGTGACCTCCTGTAGCCTAAACGGCTTGATGGATTTTGATGTATGAGGTATCGTTAGATTTGTCTTGATTACGGGAGTGTCATAGGATACATTTTATCCTAAAAGTCCCACGGGATAAAGACATGCAGTGTGCAGTCGGGTATTTTTGCTTTTTTGTTATCATGTTTCTAGAGGAATTAGACCGTAAAATGAATGGAAAACAAAATCTATTGGAGCTTAAATACCAACAATAACTAAGTAAATAATTGTCTGGACTCGGAAGACGAGGCGACAAATGTAAGGTATAGTATAACTATTACCCAGTCAAAGCTACCGTGCCCTTTCCCCGAAGCATAAAAACGCTTACGCCCTTCCATTTCACGGAAAACTGTCAGCGATAAAATGAAATGAAACGTAGGTAGGTACATAAGTCATGTGGGGGTAGGGCATTGATATTGATCCTGTCTTGAAATTATATATTTTAGGAAGGATATCTGTGTGATAAACAAGACGTGTAAATACATTGACTACAATGCACTGGTGAGGAATAGGCAACATCAGAACCGACTGTTTTATGAGTAGGTACTGTAAAGAGTAACTTTTCCATCTTTCTGTATGAAGTTTGTAGAGCTTTCATGCAGAGATTACACGAGAGCATAATACATAATGTAAGGGACACAATAAATCTCGAAAGCAACCAGCTGTAATCCCATACCTCACAGGTGTACCTACTAAGAAGGTATGTTTGTTCATAAAACAATTACATTGTCTCGAGGAAACGCGAATGTGGAGCAAACGATCCATGAATCATGCGTGTTGCACTGAACCTATATGCCGGGGTAAACAGAGTTTTGGAATAGAACAACCAATATAGAAGTTTGAATAATCATATTGGTACAGAAGCGTTTGGCTGTAGACAGGTTATTTGTTGGTTACTTGTATGTGCACGGTTGTTTGCGGAAAATGTTTCAGGTATTGTAGCCATGTTTTGCTTTGGAGAAACCAGTGGATTAACCGACGAAACGCCACGGGCCGGCATTCATTCTAAAAGGGTTCCAGCCAAGAGGTCATGATCTCAACAATAACTTTTATTGGTAGCTCTCCCTTTCAAAGAATCTACCATCGGCCTCAGAGGATATAGTTATGCCGCTGAATCAATCAATAATTTTAATATCTATTACATCTAGCATAGTAAAGAAGATTCCCTAAGAGACAATTGATATTTATTTCATGAGCAAGCATAAAATGGCGGTAAATCACATCAGCTTACATACTACATTACCCAAAACTATAACAGTATTAATAACATCATTTACAGGCTTTATAGATTTTTGAAGTTGCAAATAGGTTTATAAATCAAACAGATATTATTAATTAACACACCAGTATCGATTCATTTAGCATTAATTAACGCCTTCCGAATGAAAGTTCGGAGCGTTGATTGCGTAATGCCGTACCTACCAATGATAGTGAAATCAACTCGTGAGAATAAAGAACTCAGAAGTCGCGTGAAATTTCACCGTTTCGCCGAAGACGAGTATGGTATAAGGCAGTAAAAGCGAGTATGGGCCCATTGTGGCGTAAAACAAAGGACCATTATCTTATGTCTATCCACATTGTTAGTAGGTATTGTTACATTGGAACTCGATTTCAGATTTAACTGCCCTTTGATGTTTTATGATGAGAATGGCGCTTATGAGAATACAGCGTGTCCTACCGAAAACGCTAGTAAGGCTGCTGTGGAAATTATCAATCGTTAAAATTAACCAAGGGGTAATTAAACTCTCATCATCAATATGTGAATGTTTATGACGCCAAGCGATTGTAGGTGTAAGAATTCGTTATGTTTGACTTTATTGAATTACTTAGGAAGTGTTTTAGTGTGCTAGTAAGGGTAGATAAGTCTTATGAGGTGTTAAGAAATCTCATTTTATGTGCATGCTATTGTACTATTAAGTTCATCCTGCTTTTTCTTATACGAGCAGACATTTATTTTCTTAGGTTTTTTTGCAACGGTCCTGTTGATAGGTTGAAAAAAAAATATTTGAGAAAAACTCAAAATTTAAATTCACGATATCGTGAATTTACATTTTGAGTATCGCTATTTTATTAGGATAGGTATATACCAATCCTAATAAAATAGCTGTTAAACAACTTCAAATACATAAAACTAGTGCAGTTATTAAAGTAACAATAGATAACTATTTGTTTTAAAATAAAATTAAATAGTAAAATAGTAGGACATAAACTAAAATAGTTGTTTTAACAAAATAGTAGTTGTTAAAACAACTAGGTATTTTAAGATACTAGCATAGCCATTGCCTCCAAAAACTCCTTTTTCAATGGTCTTCTTTGTCAGTCAATAAGTAGGTCTTGTCAATTTATATTTTGTTTAATGATTCCGTATTATGTGTGAAAGTCAATGAATGGTTTTACCTTTATTTTCAATACTCACAAGACACCCTGTCATACATATTTACTACGAAGCTTGTTAATTCCGTGCACACGAGGCTCTATCACGCTCCGAGTTGTCACGACGCGGTCGTGTCTGGCTTGCGAAACGTTTATATCAGTGTCATTGTTTGCCTAAAGGGCACGAAACTATGAAACATGCTGTGTTTCTTTATGTACGTCTCAAATAATAACAACTGCAGGTATGGTATTTATAGTTGTTATTATTTGCGAAACGTTTTCTGGTTCTTGAGGAACAAAAACAATGTTCACTGCTCTGTGTTAGATTCTTTGGACTGCTCTTTTCTTTTCTTTTACTGTATTAATACTTTGCCCATGTATTGGTTTTATATTTTTATGTAAGATATTGGTTATGAGATGTTTATTTTGAAGAAATGAACGATTGAACAAACTGCTGCAAGAACTGGTGAATTTACACGGCAATAATCTAATTTACAAAATTGTCTAGTAACGTAGAAGCAATAAGCATGGTAATGATTCACAGCCACGTGCTATAAAAAAGTTTAATTTAGGTAGGTACATCAGTTTGAAATATTATGTTGGAGTTGGAGGTAATCATTCACATATTAATTTAGATTTTATTAGATCAAGATGTTTATATTTTTCTGTCTCTATTACTACTGACGATTGGGACGTAGGTATATCACCTTGAAAGTTACCATGCATCGACTCTCAGTTACTTTTTGTGGATCAACGTTTCCCAATATTTAGTGTGAATATCTGATCACCAAATGCTTTTTTGGTAGTAAATGTTACTGTACTATGTTGACCAACGATGCCCTTCGAAGAAGATTGTTGGAGAAACCTACCTCAAGAATTGCAATAATTTGAACGGGAACGATATGTACTTATGCTTTAGGTAGAGTTAGTATTGTAATTATTTTGTTACACTACGAGGTCGACATAAATTAACTGTCTCGTGAATATGTACGACGACATGAAGTTTTGTAAGACAAAGCCAAGACGGATTTTCTGTTTTCGTTGTTCTAATGAGCTTTCATGGGACACTTAAATTATATGAGGCGTAGCATTCTTAACATGAATCTTAAAACTGTCGAGACATTAATTAGTTCCGTGTACAAAACAGAAATAAAAAGGTATCTACCGATATTGAAAGTAAGTAAAAGAAGTAAAACGACTCGAAATTAACTACAAGACTGGTTTCTGGGAGATCAAAGAGATTAATTAATCTTTACACTTAGCCAAGTTTTACTGTAGAACCATATCGCAGATTTTTGTGTAGAAAGTACTAACGATTTTATGATTTGCCAACGTTCTAGAACAAAAACAATTAGAACCTGTTTCAAAACTTCCAACAAAAACAACGATTAGGTTTTTTTATGAGAATGAAATTTCTGTCTACAGTTTGGAAATGTGATATATTTTTAAACGGAAGCCGGTGCGTCAGTTGATTTTTTTTATAAAGCAGTGTCCATTTGATGCGGACGACGAACAAGCGGTCGCCTTCACCTTGGTGAGGCTCTGCTTTACATCACAGCCGAGCTGTATGCATTGACAGCGCCCGTGACACTCGGCCTGTCCAAAATAAACACCTCTGACAATGATACAGACGCAATAAAAATATTCCAGCCAGTTTCTCGGTAAATTTCTAATTCCATCCGGAAATTTTTTGATCTTAAGCCTTTAGCAAGCAGAGATCTAAATGAGTCGGGGCAAAAATACACCTGGTGCGCGAGTCATGATCAAGGACGTAGCCAATGTCGACAAAATTTTGTACCCAGCGAAATGTTTTTGCAAAAGTATTGATGGGTCTTATCCTATCCTCAAAAAGAACAGTAACATCCTCAAGATAGAGGAGAAACAAGGAATTCCCACTACAAGCTCTAGCCTTTGTCAAGAGCCTCACTAATCAAGAACATCAACGTCATTCAAGTTTGCACCTACCGGGGCCCTGCGAGTCTTGGTCGTCGTCGTGGTGATAGTTTCCACGGTCTCCGTGGTCTCCACGACGTCACCATCCTCCTCCCCCTTGCCCTCCCACGGCCCGTAGAACTCCGTCATGATCCTCAACTAGGTAATCCTTTATCACAGCACTAAACTCAACCAAATCAACACTTCACTGCATTAACAAAATTTTTATCACTCGGTCGTTATGTAAATCAGTTGTGTTCGAATTTCCCTTTTTTGTCGTTGGTTGTACCCATTGCCGCTATGAGCACTTGTTCACACTACTCATTGCTATACCACTTGTGTAATTTCGGAGACCGCTGCACCGCCGAGACGGCCAGAACTGATCTTGTGTAAAATCCTACTGGAAAACTGAAATAACTGTGGCGAACAAAAAGCACCAGCCAAAACATTTCACGTGCGCGAGTATTATTAGTTGGACGATCTAGCCGAAAGAGTAAGTGTCGCTCCGGCCTTTTACACGAATAAACCGGATTGATATTGTTATTTTCCGCATTTATTATTTGCTCAGCGTATTCCCGACCAGTCGTTTTATTTGCCGCGGAACTGCGCGCGACTTGCCTAATTTACTATGACATAAACGGCTCCTTACTGTCACCTCTGAATGCTTTGTTAAATCCAGTGAACTGTTAATTTAGCCGACAATCAGATTTGCTGATTTTGATCCAGTTGGATTGATATTGTTTCTGTTACACGCAAGAACGCGACACTTGTATGATTATGAAAATTGGCTCTATTTCAGCGTTTTTATTGCGAATCTTAAATCAATGACAAGTATTTTTGTCTAGTGAGTTTTGATGATGAGTATTTTACAACATATTAAGTGTCGTTACCACATATCAATCTATATTTAGAGAATTATATAATGTAAAAGTGACAACTCTATTGGGTTTTATGATGAACAGTAATGTCATCGAATGAAGAGTACCTTTTTAATTGTGCCTAATAATTATCGCATGTTAACATAGACACTTTCTCGGCTTTTAAATGATGACAATAAAGGTTGACTGATGCAAGATAAGGATTACTATCTGTAAACTTTCGTTTTCACAGTATTCACTGTTCTGCAGTTCAACAGATCTGGTAAATGAAATTTGTTATTGTTCCGATAGTAACAGTGAATGATACTGCTACATGAGTTTCCTCAGAAAATATTTTAGAAACTCTGAAAAACAGTGTTGTATGCAGCCATCCAGAGGCGTCGGCGTAGGCGCTGACAGCTCCACCACTTAATATAAATACGTGGCTACTAACAGCCGCGATAAATTCGTGCTCCGGGGATTATCGACCGACTAGCTATTTTAACGACTTATCGATAGAGTCCTATATCCAATACAGCATTGCCACCAAAGTTAGCATAGTTCCCGGTGGTAACGGGTGAACTGCAACATTGTGCCGTATCATCGAAAATTAAGGTAACATTTTCAATATCGCTGGATACATTTTCCCTGTTATTTTTCTTTGGCAATTGGCAAATCGATCGAAAGTTCTCTTTCATGTGGCGGCTCTACGTAAACTTGTTGAAGTAGCAGATGGGGACGGTTTTGAAACTTGAATCGTTCGTGTGAAGTGTTCGGGTATTGGGTTAACGAGGAATTAGCCGCCCACCTACTGTGGATGTAAAGACTGAGGACGGAGACTTCGCAGATAATTATTTTTTCTTGGAACAAAACCGGGTGTGATGCTTGTTGTTGTAAGTGATTGCACATCTTCCGGCTGCACGGAGAAGAGTTGCGTTAGCGAAGAAATTACAGTTGCGTTAGATATTTGTTTATAATTTCATAAGATGTCTACTCTTATTGATTCATATGTAAAAGGACTAACAAAATGGAAGACCTATGTTGTACAGCTTAAAAAGATTTTACTCTACATATAGAACTCTTCGCATCGTCGGATGAAAACGCAGATTAAAAAAGAATTAACAATATAGGTAGGTATTTAATATTTGGAAATTTAAATCTCGGTAATAAATAATTATACCTCCTTGGAAAGGCGAATCGGAATGTTTTTGTAACAAAATGTCTTGTGGCAATTATATTCAATAGTACAATTCTATTATGTTTTATGTTACTTACATTTAAATGGAACGCTTACATAAATTGATAAGAAGGAAAAGTTGATTAGGTTTTCAACCATTTGCATATTTTATATACTTGGATAACGCATTCTTTGTTCAGTTAATTTGGATAGGAGCATAAGTTCCTATGAATAATTGCACGCAATGGAAGTATTTCCGGCATGTAGTTAATATATTTTGAGGTTGTAACGTATAGTAGTGGGTGTGGTGATACATCATAATAATTAATTATTTGCGTGACATTTGCCAGATCAACCAGAAACATAGGGTTGCCGAGGTGTTTAAATACTTTGGAATACAAAATAGTAGCCCTAAAATCATTACGTTCATGTAATAATTCTGTATAAGTAGGTACGATTAAACGGATCCTCTAAGTAGCTTCGAACGCCACTGTGGCAACGCTCGCTGTTGCGAATTATTTTTCGACTGCCTCAATGGTTCCAAAGCTTATTGACTCGCATTTTGTAATCGCGACAGATGCTAATTCGAATTTTCACTGTCTCATGCGCTCGAATGCTTGACATACCTAATAACTTTTTTATGTCGCATCGCGTCGCGTCGCTAAATGTCGCGTACCGTCGCTCAACTAGGACAACGGGTTATTAATCTTTGGCTTCAGTTGTATGAAATAGAATTCTGAAACACCGTATGAATCAGGTTTCTCTGTCAAATTATCAAAAAAAAGAATCAATAACCATAAGCTTTACTCGGTCGCAATCCCTAGCACCACTTACGTTGATACTCACGTGACAGATGATTCATGGTACTTCTCCACAATCCCACGGCCGTCCGATCCCGAGATGACTTACCTGGAATAACAATGATAATTAAACACCGGAAACATAGACAAGATAGAGGGTGCCGGGAATAGACCAGTGACGAACGCGGCCGGAACATGCGCGTGCGCTGCTGCTCGCCTTGTCATTGGCCGATGGCAAGGTTTTTTTAATTACTGAGAAAAGCAGACAAGCAAGTGGGGACATCTAATGCTAAACGGTTACCGCCGCTCATAGACTCTGCAATGCCAGGGGCACAGCTAAGCCATAACCTGCCGAGAGGAAAGAACTCTCTTCTCTTTAGGCCGTTTTTGAAGAAGCACAAGTCGTAGCGAGGTAGAGCGTTTATTACTATATGTCGTTTGTGATTTTCCGTAAACAGGACGATTTGACAACATTGGCGTACCAAACATTTTGAGGAATCTTCAAGAACATATTTTTTATTAAACATATTCATTATTTACGGAATACGACTTATGTCAACATTATGTTTGATTTCAACAATATTTTATAGCGCCGTGTAAATATCCCAAGACCCAAGACATGCCACTCCGGGTCACACAGCGCTATCTAGTCCCTCTCTAAGCCGAAGCTTGTACTATGGGTACTAGACAAGTTATAAACCTAGGTACTTGACACTTTTCTTTGCAAAAATACACATTATACAAAGCAAACACCCAGAACTATAATAATTATTGATCTGGGTGTTTTATATTGGCTGGTATTCATGTCTTCATTGATATTCGTAAACTTATGTAAGTACCCTACAGTCTTATCAAAAGTCGGCCTGCGCGTTTGACTAAACTAGAGACTTCTAGAGAACCGCAATAGAACAAACATAATTTACGTATGGGCTGATAAACGCGTTATTTGTGTCGCGCGTTCTGATAAATAAATTAAAATGAAGGGCTAAAATGTGGCCCCAAATGGTTCGTGTAAATATACACTTAGTGCGGCCTGTCAGTTCTCTTCGCTGGAACTTGGCTCACACGCTCTCGCGTGTCTTGACCAATCACCTACAAATTGTCAAATCATTACGCATTATTCTACAGTGAAGCAATCGGCAAGAAATTGTATTTTATTGTTAGGAATTTTGTAACCTGTGGGAGCTTTTATATAACTGAGAGCATTCTACACTCTACGACTCACACTCTGCCTATAATTTTGAAAAGTCGTTGCCTAAATCGACAAAGGTAAGAGAGGTAGGGCACAGCGAATCTTCGCTGAAATTGAGCCGCCCGTCCGGATAAGGACCTCCAATGATAAATAACCTCCGGTTCGTGTCTGCCGGTGAGTAGGGTTTTTGACTGGCTCGGTGGCTCAATTGGTAGTGACCTCTGCCTTCTGAGCCAAGGGTCGTGGGTTCGATCCCCACACATTACAAACATTTGTGTGCATGAACATGTCTGTTTGTATGGGTCTGGGTGTTTTCTATGTATAATATGTATTTATTTACAAAAAAAAATGTATCTAAGTAAGTTTATCAGTTGTCTAGTACCCATAGTACAAGCTTCGGCTTAGTTTGGGGCTAGATGGCGCTGTGTGGCCCGGCGTGGCATGTCTTGGGTTATTTTTTACTCGACATCAGATCGTTGTTTAGTTAAGAATTCTTATTAGCGTTTCTATTGCAATCTGTAATTCCTACCAAAATTCAGCCCTTTTCTCTTGTGACAAATAGACTAAAAATAGTATTATATCTAGTATAAGTCGGCTACGCTTATGTCTTTCTAAGAAGGACGAAATCCTTCCTTGGGTTTACGCAAATACTTCAAAGCATTTCAGTTATTTTATACATCTATCCATAGTCGAGTCCGTTCGTTGTTCACCGTCTATATAGCCGCTACCTGGTGATCACCTGGAGATCAGACGCAGCCGTGACCTACCCTCGCGCGCACTATAAATACCGCCACATATCCGGATGTGCCGATGCAGCCGCGTTGCCAGCTAACTGTGCATCTACTTGCGACGTACTTATTGCGACATATTATACCTAAACATGTTTATTTTCTTTGAGATGTAAGTGAGCGACCCAACATCTTTACGCTACAAACCACCCTTACCTACTCGTGGTCCATCCTGTTGCTGTATACAGATTACAGATGACGATCTGGCAACCGACTGGTAGCGCTATAACCATCATAATTAAAAGCATAGCTAAAAAACGACAATCCGATGACGGGCGTGCGAGAAGCTGCACCCTGCGATCGCCAACCCGCCTGCCCAGCGTGGCGATTATGAGTGAATCCTCAATGATCTGATATCTGACTGTGGACAATGCAATACTAAGTATAATGGCTTATGTCCTTTTGTGACAACTCAATTTAAAAATTCATACAAACATTAGCAATATTAATATGTCTCCTTAACCTTAATTAAATTTATTACAAGTAAACAAGCCGGTGTACGAATGTAGGTATCATTTTTACGAGCTGTTATTTCTGGATTAATGTAAATGGCATTGGAAGATTTGCCGCCGGTATTTATAGAATCAGGAACTGTTTGGGTACACAATTTATGAATTTTAATGAATACATATGTAGTTGACCAATCAAATATTCGTAAATCATAATTTCAACATCGTTATTAAAATGTCGTTGTTGATAGCTCTGTTTTGAGATAGTACTCGTACCTACAATATGGATATTGATCATAATCTGGTACCCTAGAAGACGTAGCTAAACACCACAGACGGATGACGGGCAGCAGCTTCACCGGAGCGAGAAGCTACGCCGATCCCCACCCGCCTGCCCAGCGTGGCGATTATGGGTATATCCTCCAGATGTTTGCCCTAAGTGGCGAACAACTGGAGAGGCCTATGTCCAGCAGTGGACTTCGAAAGGCTGATGACGATGATGATGATTACGTACACGTATTTTTCCTTTTTTCATTCAAATAAAAAATAGCAAATATAGAAGGCATCGAAATGTAAGAGTGGCAACAAAATGGGTCTTTGACGTCACTCAGTGGCGAAAAAACTCCCACTCTTTGACGTCACGCGTAATTTTAACGGGCTATATCTTTGTAATTTGTAGTCTAATTTACAAATGAAAAAATACGTGTCTTTTATTACGGACTAATCACATTTTTGTTATGCTATTGTTTTACCACATTCAACTAGCATAAATAACAAATGAATGCGGAAACGCAAGCGATCCAGCTCGTCCAAGAAGAAACTCCATGCATAATGTTTGTAATGAAGTTACATGGAAGTGCCTACATACAAACTAATCTGGACATTACTGGTATGTTACTGGCCTAGTCGCCGGCGGTCTCTAAGCAGTAAACGATTTTATGCAGCTATTTACTTTATAGACGAACAGTTTTGATGTGATTTCGTTTCCTTCAGTTTAATGGGTCTATTTGGTACGAAATATAGATTTTGCTGAGGTTGTGAATTTTGATTGGAAATTATCTATGTACCTACTTATCTAGGCAAATTGATACTCGTAAACGAATAGTGAAGTACTTAAATAGGTTCGAATCGCCACAGAGACCCTTTTGAATATGTTCTTTCGGACCGAAATGTCACCTACAGTGGGACAAATCGCCTCTGGGATGTGTCAGTTGGGACTATAATACAGGACGAATTGGTAAAATTTTAAAGATTTCAGTTATTTATTTATAAAGGAAAAAGCGAATCGACACATACTTACAAATTAGGTACTTAGATAATTTTTTTTTGTATAATTAAGGCGATCTCATAAGCGATCTTTTCCAGCCAACCTTTGCAAGATCGTACAATCAATCAAACAAATCTAGTGAAAATTATCCAAGTCTAGATTAATCTCATTATGGATTTTTTTATTGTTCGTATTCTGATATTTGGTTTTTCCTTTAAATTAAATTACCTACTGAATGTTTCAAAGGAAATATTCATAGATGCCTTTCGAAAACAGTCTGCAAATTGTAGATCTGTTGCTGTCCGCTTTGCTGTCTATCAAACACGCTAACACAAATAAAAAAGCGACAAAAAATTAATCGTAAATCATTCGCTACGTTATGTAAAAACGTTCGCCGAATTTCGCTAATTCTGTCGCTTTCGCCTGACCTATATCGATGTCGTAACCCGTAGCCTCTGATGAAATGAAACTGAACACTACAATACCAGTGTTTCCGAACCGTGCATATTTGCACGAGTTTACTTTCATTTTGTGCACTTTTTCAATAGAATGTGGAGCAACTTTGCAAGATGTTTTTTCTAATAAATAATAATATTATCCTCTTTTACTTCTTATAATCGTAGAATTTTTTAAGCGTCATTATCATCATCTTCGTCAGCATATTTCAGGCGACTACTGTCCAGCAAGCTTCTTAAATATTTGGGAACTGTTAAATAAGTCTGTACCTACTGTTAAAATATGTAACAAAATAAAATATGCTTTATAGTGGTGCCATCTATCGGCAACTATTGTTACTACTTGTTTATATTTATCTGTGCAAATATTGTGGTAACACTAATTATTAAAAAAAATAAATCTGTCTGATTGCAACCGGCATCCGTGTTTTAATAGGTTATGGGCCCAGTACCTAAAAGTAAATTATTTCTGTGCGCGATATTGTTAAAAAATGTCTACGAGTTATATTGCTAACGTCCCGAAGTTAAGAGGTCGTGAAAATTATGATGACTGGTCTTTTGCGGCGTCAAACGTGTTGGTGTTAGAAGGTATGGCGGACGCCATTACAACACAGTTATCAGCGTGTGCGACTGCAGCCGAAAAGATGGAAGATTCGAAGGCGAAGGCTAAGTTAATCCTCACGATTGATCCAGCGCTTTATGTTCACATAAAGCAGGCAGTTACAACATATGATTTGTGGACTACATTGAAAAATATGTTCGATGATTCAGGCTATACGAGAAAAATCAGTTTGCTTCGAAGTCTCATCAACATTCGCCTAGAAAACTGCGAATCAATGACGAATTACGTGACTCAAATCATAGAAACTGGACAACGACTGCGTGGAACAGGTTTCGAGATAACGGACGAGTGGATTGGTGCATTATTGTTAGCAGGATTACCAGAAAGGTATGCTCCAATGCTAATGGCGATTGAACATTCTGGAATCCAAATAACCGCCGACATCATAAAAACAAAGTTGATGGATATGAGTTCCGATATGAATACCGCTTCCGTTTCCGAGAACGCGTTCGTAGCAAAAAGAAGTCATAGAGAAACGAAACATGGCTACCAACAACGCGGCAATAAACAAACGTCAGAAATGAAAACTGTCAAAGTGATAAAATGTTACAATTGTAAACAAATCGGCCATTATAAAAATCAGTGCCCGGATTTAGATAAAACCAAAAGAAAACAGTCGACAAATGCTTTCAGTGCGATATTTCTGACCGGGAAGTTTAATCAAAACCATTGGTACGTCGATAGCGGTGCCAGTAAACACATGACTGCGCGACGCGACTTGATCGCGAATCCATCATATCAGTGCGACACGAAGGAAATAATTATTGCAAATCAGACCAGTGTCCCAGTAAAGTGCTCAGGTGATGTAAACATCGTGACGGTCGTCAACGGTGTGGAGTTTGACATCACAGTTTCCAATGTCTTGTGTGTAACAGAATTGACAACAAATTTACTCTCGGTGAGTCAGCTGATAGAAAATGGTAACAAAGTGTTGTTCAAAGAAAACGCTTGCTATATCCATAATCAGCAGAATGAACTCGTTGGCCAGGCTGAGTTGATTGATGGTGTGTACAGATTACATACATTGGAAACAGACGAGACATTAGCCGCAATGCCAGCAGTGACATCTAGCAGGATTTGGCATAGGCGCTTAGGGCATATAAATAGTACAAGTCTCAACAAAATGAAGCAGGCAGTAGATGGAATATCCTTTCCTGAAGTGGCGAAACTTGAAAAATCTACATGTATTGTATGTTGCGAAGGCAAGCAAGCGAAGTTGCCATTTCAACATAGCGCTACCAGAACTGAAGGAGTGCTAGATTTGATTCATGCAGATGTTGGAGGTCCAATGGAAAGCCTGTCAGTTGGAAAGTCTAAGTACTATGTCTTGTTTGTTGACGACTACAGCAAGATGGTGTTTGTTTATTTTTTAAAAACGAAAGACGAAGTCTTCAATCAATTCAAGTGTTTTCAGTCCATGGTTGAGAAACAGAAAGACAGGAAAATCAAAATTATCAGGACAGATAATGGTGGTGAATTCTGTAGCCTTGAGTTTGAGAAGTACTTGGCTAAGCAAGGAATAGTCCATCAAAAGACTAATGCTTACACACCACAGCAAAATGGCTTATGTGAGCGCATGAATAGGTCTATAGTAGAAAAAGCTCGATGCTTACTATTTGATGCCGACTTAGACAAAAAGCTATGGGCCGAAGCTGTAAATACTTCAGTTTACTTAAGAAACAGATCTGTTGTTTCCGGATTGAATGATATAACACCGTATGAGGTCTGGACAGGCCAGAAGCCAAATTTAAGCCATTTGCGTGTTTTTGGAAGTACTGTCATGACACACATCCCAAAAGAAAGGCGCACCAAGTGGGATAAAAAGGCAAAGCAGCTTATCCTTGTAGGTTATCCCGAGAATACAAAGGGATACAGAATTTATGATCCTACAACTAACTCTGTGACCACAAGCAGAGATGTAGTGTTTATGGAGCACCCAGACAAGAATACAGCAAACATTTTAGTTGAATGTAAACCTACAGAAGTGGACAGACCAGACTTGTCTGATGACCAGATTACATCAGATTCTGAAGAAGATATCAACGACTGCACCTATGTACCCGATACAGAAGCTTCTTCAGTAAGTACTGATGATAATTTTTATGAGACTATATCAGACACAGAATTTACCCTTGCAAACACAGAAAATCAAGATATACCAAAGAGAATTAGAAAACAGCCAGAGAGATATGGTTATAACAATTTGTGTTTTGCAGAGTGTCAAAAAGGAAGTGATGGAGGAGACATCACGCTTGAAGAAGCTTTGCATGGACCGGAAAGTCCGTACTGGAGGGCAGCCATGCAAGAAGAATTAAATTCATTTCATGAAAATGATGCTTGGGAAGAAGTCGATTACCCTATAGACAAAACAGTGGTTCAGTGCAAGTGGGTGTTTAAAAAAAAGTGTGATAGTGAAAACAAGGTGAGACATCGTGCCAGGTTAGTAGCTAAAGGTTTTAGTCAAAAAGCTGGTATAGACTATAATGAGACATTCTCTCCTGTGCTTAGATATTCCACATTAAGACTTTTATTTGCCTTAGCTGTGAAAATGAATTTGAATGTATGTCACCTTGATGTAACCACAGCTTTCTTAAATGGTATTTTGAAAGAAACTGTGTATATGTATAAACCTATTACTGATAATTGTAATAAGACTGATAACAAAGTATTAAAACTAAAGCGGGCTATTTATGGCTTGAAACAGTCTTCCAGAGCTTGGAATCATAGAGTTGATAGTTATTTGCAAAGTTTAGGTTATATAAAGTCAAAGTATGAGCCATGTTTATATACTAGTTCAGAAGAAAATGTAACAATAATGATTGCTCTTTTTGTTGATGATTTTTTTGTTTTTTATAATTGCGAATCAGGTTTAAACTTGTTAGTAGATAATTTGAGTAAAAGATTTAAAATTAAAAATCTAGGTCAGTTAAAACAATGCTTAGGAATGAGAATAAAAATTGATAAAAATGTAATATCTCTTGATCAGGAACAATTTATTGAAAAATTGATAGAAAAGTTTAATATGTTACAGAGTAAATCTGTCAGTACTCCTATGGAGATGAACCTAAAACTTGAAAAAGATGAAAATATCTGTTATGAATGTCCTTATCAGCAGCTTTTAGGTAGTCTAATGTATCTATCAGTCCTAACTAGACCTGACATTTCATTTAGTGTAAGTTATCTTAGTCAATTTAATAATTCTTACAATAAAACTCACTGGAAACATGTTAAGAGAATTTTAAAATATTTAAAAAGAACAAAAAATTATGGTCTTATATTTAGTAAAAATTCAAGTTCCATTGAAGGTTTTGTAGATGCAGACTGGGGTTCAGATCTTACTGATAGGAAATCCTATTCAGGATTTTGCTTCACTTTATCAAACTCAGTTATTTCTTTTGAATGCAGAAAGCAAAGAAATGTGGCATTGTCCAGTACTGAGGCAGAGTACATTTCAATGTCGGAAGCTAGTAAGGAAGCAATTTATTTAAAGAATCTGTTAACTGAAATTGTTGGACATTCAGATCCCATCATGATTTATAATGACAGCCAAAGTGCTCAGAAACTTGTATCTAATCCAATTTTCCATCGCAGGTCTAAGCACATTGATATAAGATACCATTTTGTAAGAGAAGCTGTAACTAATAATTTTATAAATATTTCTTATCTTGAGACAGCGGAAATGCCTGCAGATCTTTTAACTAAGAGCTTGGGCTCGCAGAAACATTATTATTTTATGAAAAAGTTAGGTATTTCACCTGTTTCATAATATGTACTTTAATTTGTTATTTCTTTATTTTGTTAAGGGGACATGTTAAAATATGTAACAAAATAAAATATGCTTTATAGTGGTGCCATCTATCGGCAACTATTGTTACTACTTGTTTATATTTATCTGTGCAAATATTGTGGTAACACTAATTATTAAAAAAAATAAATCTGTCTGATTGCAACCGGCATCCGTGTTTTAATACCTACGTTGCTACAATACAATTATTGAAGGTGATAAGCAATACCGAGCAATACTTAGTTTACCTAGTTCTCTTTCCATGATCACTGATGCCTGTCGAGAAACGCTAAGTGAATATTCAACGAAAGAAAAAAGCATATTTTAGCGTTGCACGCAGCGCCGTTGCATAAGAAATTGTGTTGTGTGCGTTTGTAATCAAATTAACTTCATTACTAGGTATTTGTAAACGGAGATTAAAATGCCGGTGGAGATGGTTGAGTAGGTAGGTACCTATTTAATGAATGTGATATAATATTTATTGAATTAATAAAAAAGAAACGACTTCAAAATGGTCACAATGGGACCAACTTTTGTGTGTTTGTTTGGTGTATTTCCTACACCAAACACACACACAAACGAAAAAAGAATTTTCCAAATCGGCTTACAATTCTCTGATATTACTTATGTGGAAACATTAGATAGATAGAATTTGAAGTCGGTTAAAAAGCAATACACAAATTTCTTACTGGTTTCTACTCGGTAGAACATTGCTTAACTGGTAAAAGATTGTCGGTTAAAAACGTAGGTAAATAAAAAAAAGTTTCTTGAATTTTTCAACTATTCATTCCACTACAGTACTGAACATTTAGTGTCATATGAAGTTTTATGTTGCTTTACATACTTAGGTTCTTCCCAGTACCTAGCATTCAACTCTGAACTCTGTACCTACCTACCGCTTTCATGAATGTTTTACATATAAAATAATTTTTAGGGAAAAATAACAAAGCGTTAATTTTGAAGCTGTACATTTAGGTCGAATGCAAATTAAATTACTGTTATATGTAAATTGCTTAGGTTTTTACTTTTGCTAAGCGATTTCACTATTACAGGCTGACAAAACACAATGGCCACCTAATTTTTTTTTATACCTTTGTAGATACATTCATTTCCAATGTACAGTCAAATCCAATAAAAAACTTATGAGGACTTATAATCGGTTTTGAATAACTCGAAAATCAAATTCATGAGCGTTTTCGTACACCAGGCGAATTGGGATCAAGCAACATCTGGGGTGATAACAGTATTTTTCTTTTCAAAATCGTAAAAGAAACCTCATAATGCGTATACAGTTCATAATTCAAATGACATACAAACGAGTGAGACAGATCAGGACCAAATTAATTTGATAAACAACTGAGAAGGTGTTGTCGTCACTAAACAACTTCAGAGACATTTGCAGTTTACACCCACGCAGTGCCGAGTCATCAGAGTGACGTATGTGCATAAAGAGACTTGACAAACGAGAAAGATGCACCTTTAAGAGTTAGTTGCAATGAATGCATCCGGTGCAGTCGTAAAAGGTTGCTGAAAGATCATGACATTGAATTCGTGTGTAGGTGTAAACATTATGCAGAATGAAATTTTGGAGGTACATAGTGTGTTTTTCAGATCCCCATTGATAAAAAACGTAGACTCTATAAACAATATAGAATGCAAATTTTTATATTAAATCAATTCAGGCAAACCGAGCAGTGAGTAGTTATCCCAAGAATCGACCAAAGTATGTAGTGAATTAGTGATATAATAGGACGCACTGGTACTGATGATTTCTTTTACAAAAATCATGTCTTCCAAAAACTGTAAATTATGAACAATTTGTTTCATACCCAAAATAAAAGATATGCGCAGTTTGCACTAGGTTTTCACGCATCAGATTATTGCAGGAGCTTTTGTGAAATAGGCACAGCAAAACCATCATTCTTTCGCAGTAGGTAATGCTGGACAAAGATTTCTGTGATTGTTCTGAACTTGCACTTCTCGCATCCAGCACTCGCCAGCATTCTTGCGCAAAACGCCCATATCTGTATCTCTAATATTAATATCAAAGATCAAGGACATGCGCAGACTATCTACCTCGGAAATGTCATCTAATGATACGCTAAACTCTCATGACAAATGAATCCCGGAGATGTTCGCGTAAAGGACTACCTAATTAAATAGCGTTGCAGTCGCAGGCAAGTCACGGCGCATCTATTTACGACAAATAGGAAATATATTATCATTGTGTTTATTAATGTTCTCTTGTACCGGGTCCAGATTTTGGCAGTGGATGTGTGTGAATCATTTGGGTACACTATGTGCTGTGACGGGACGCTACGGTTGGTACAAAGGACGAACAAGAAGGTTTATTTTGTTAGAAATTTATAGTGGTTTTGCGGAAATGTCTTTTTGTTAGTCACCACGGAAGAGGTTTCTATTGTTAAGAAACTAAGCCAACTGAATTAAGAGCTACAAATAGTTAATAATTATTTGGATTGCTGACTCTGTTCTAAGGAACAGGTAAGAAAATTTTAGCCATGGCTTACAAAAAGGACAACTTTAATAAAATTTAAAAGAATTTTGACAATGAAGACAAGACATTCACAGAGATCTAGTACCTCTAGATCTAGTAAACTGTAATAAAAATCTCAACTTACGAGGATCTAACTTTAATGAGATTACTAAGCACATAAGTTTATTTAATTCTTTAATGTTGTGTCCTTACTAACATAGTCATTAAGTATGTATTACTAACCAAAATGAGTCTTTGTTACTTTATATAAATAAATGAATTGAATTGAAAAAATTGAATAAGTACTTCTCCAAAATAAAAATTACAATTTGATACGCATCATTACCCAGGTTACGTAAATTTTGTTTTTCTTTAATCGGTTACTTTGTTATTTCCAATTAAAGTGCTAATTTGGTACACTATAATTAAAACGACGTCTGTATTTACTAGTGTTGCTTTTAAAAATCTAAACGAAACACAATGTTCCAGAATATTCTTTACCCGTTAGAGTTTACTACCCACATCTAGTCTAGCCAGTGTCGTCATAATGTCTATTGTAATAAACTAAATCTGAGTGACTGCCTCACTGTTAACTTTGTTGTCAGCTTGTAGTTTTCTATAATTGAAGGTTGTGTCAAAATTAACTACAATTAGCTACATAACATTATTTGTTTTTATAATTATATTAACTTATTTTTAATTTTTTAAATATTTAATTTATAATTTTAACATCTTTAAAAATACTTTCTTTAACCTAAAGCTTTCATTCACTCCAAGATCTGAATTCTCAAACTTTGGATCGATTTAAAAGATACAGATTTTTCATTGTGGATACACAATACAAAAATGATACACGCAATTTATCCGTTACATGATACAAACTAGAATTTCTAAGGAAATGACTAGGCAAATGATTTAGTAGAAACGATTTGAATTATCTTTTATAGCAAATAAGAAATAATCAGCATGAAATACTAAAATCAATTCGTAACTATGTCCAATAACAACACAATTTGTCCCAGTGCGCCCCGAAGGCCGGTAAATTATATTCCGACAGCTGCGCGGCGCACGCGCATGACGTTCGCATGTTTATGCGGTCAATGTAGGTTAATGCAGACGGCGACATCTATCCGCAGGATTATGAACTAACGTTTCCGTCGGGTTTATATCCGAACCATTTACAACTGTTAGCATCTAGCACGCTCGTAATAAAGTCCAAGTTCCCTCACTATTCCTGACGCCGATGAGAACCAATTCGTCAGTTTGCTGTTATATTTAGAATTTGACGTACTGCTTCGGTTAAACGCCTACGAATCGGTATCTGCGGATATAGATATCGTATCTTATTGGTAGATGCTATGAATACCCGCATTTAATATGTCGGTACCAGGCACTGCGCGTATCGACCAAACATACAAATGCTTATGTACATAAGTCCCAATAGCTGTAAGCTAAACATAAGCTTCAAACGATAAATTAACAGTAGGTAGGTATACCATTCCTGTACGACAACTATACCTAGTTGTGTGCCCCCTTCTTCCTACAACCTTGGCTCTTATAAACAGGGCGTGAAGTGGCATTTATTCAGGCCGTCATAAGTTTGTGATTTTTATTACACAGACTGTGTGATGTGATTCACCTATGTACACTTCATCGTCTGCTTTACGTCAGGCATTGTGCAGTCATTTTGTGGTTCGTTACAGAAGACTACTGTTAGGTTTAATCATAATAGGTTTGACTGGCTCGGTGGCTCAATTGGTAGTGACCCCTGCCTTCTGAACCAAGGGTCGTGAGTTCGATTTCCACCGGGACAAACATTCGTGTGATGAACACTTGTGTTTGTTCCGTGTCTGGGTGTTTATATTTGTATTTAAGTATTAATTTGTGGTACCTACCTCCGTTGTTCTGATACCCATAACAAAAGTGCCTAAGCTACTTACTTTGCTTGGGATTAGAGCAATGTGTGTGATGTTGTCTGATATTTATTTATTTGTTATTTATTTAATACCCGGTATTTGGTACCTTTACTCAAAACTTACACAGAAACGCTTACAAACATCTATTTTACAGAAACTGACTTGGCAAGCAATGTCTCCTGAACAGCTAACACAAATAAAAGGGTTAGTCCTCAAGTGTCAATTCCAAATAGGGTTCGTATTGTCAATGAATTTGATGATTACGATGTCTCGCTTATAAATAATGGCATCAACTAACTCGCCAACATTTTGCGTATTGCCATCAATCAATGTGCTGATTGGCCATGCATAGCTCGCGGTTCTTGATAAGGCGAAACCAAATCTGTGACTGATTATTTCAAGTGAATCGGGGACAATGATTAGAATTTTCTCATAGAACCAACTTTTTGAAGGCAATTAACGATTACTTACCATTTTGCAATACAGAGTATGTGCCTGGTTCGTGTTTACATATCTAAAGAATCATAAAGAAAAGAGGTTCGAAGAAAATAATGCAAATGTAGATATCACTTGACCGATATTTTTTATCAGATCTTTTAAAAACTTTATCTCATTGATCAAAACAATGAAAATAAATTCATTGATAAAGGTATATTAGATAAAAAACACATAGACAAAATCCAGCACCTGATTCCGAGAAAGCATGCTCTATTAAACCTCATGATGTCCAAAAAAGAATAAACAGTACTTACTGGAAAAGTAGCAGTACGAGTATTGTTATTACGGAATGCCTTGATTCTGTCTGTACGACTTTCCTCACAAAAACTAATGTCAACTCCAAAGTTACTCCGATTTTCGTGCAACAAAAACAATATATCTGAAATATCGTCGATTTAATTTGATTTGATATTCGTAGCGGTCTTGAGGAAAGTAGGTCGCTTCAAATATTTTCTCTCAGCATTTGATTGGCTGTAAAAAAATGGTATCATTCTGATATTGAGAGTTCAGTGTGCCAAGGCTGCAATGAGGTAATGAGGAAGTTTTCAGTCAAGGGTGCCCCACGTACGATTACACCCGGTAACTTATGTACGCGTATCGTACTTTGTAGTACGAATGTTGCCAAATCACTCCGTATATCATTTGTGATCATCTTGTACCAACGTATCTATGAGTATCTAGATACAAGACTACTATGTGTTGATATTTACTGCGAGTCTAACGAAGCAAATCCATTTTATAAGAGAGTGTTTTAGATCAACGATGGAAAAGTTTAGGAAAAGTACAAAAATATATTCTGAACAGAATAATATGCGCAGTTTGCGTTGTTTACAATCCTTGTTGAAGAATATTATGCTATGGCATTTGGGCTTGAATTATTAAAATATGATATTACTTCTCCGACATCAGTCCACTGCTGGACATAGGCCTCTTCCAATGCTCGCCACTTCGATCGGTCCCGGGCCTCTCGCATCCAGCACTTGCCAGCCGTCCTGCGCAAATCGTCACTCCACCTGGCCTGAGGGCGTCCTACACTACGTTTGCCGAGACGCGTTCTTCACTCCAGAACTCGTTTACCCCAACGGTTATCGGTTCTGCGGCTGATGTGGCCAGCCCACTGCCACTTCAGCTTACTAATTAAAAGTATATAGGAATCAGACAGGACTTTATAGACAACTAGATATTTAAAGTCCAATTAAATATTCCACATCAACTACCAGGATTTCAAAAGAATGAGTTTCTGCTTCTGCTCACTACGGCAGTTATGACAGTTGAGCTTATTACTCACTCACATATATATACGCTTTTATATTACAGTAGCACGATATGCTTAAGGTCTGATGATAAGCTAAAGAGAAGCTCAAGTTTCTGTGATAACGGACAAGGAACCAATTAAACTAGTTACAACTGACATGGCTGGCCCGTAAGATGTTTCTTCAATCCTCGTTTCTTATCATTTTATCTCGTAATATAGATGTTGTTTATATAGGCAAGCTACGCACAAATCATTAAGTCATCATAAGCAATAATTAAATTCTGCAATACTTCAGTGTACTACAAGTTTCAACAGCGCATGTATCATCGTTATTTATTTCGATCCCTACAAACTTTCGGGAGTGTTCTGCCCATGTGTCTTTGTTGATATCAACTCTAGAGCCAAAAGCCGTATTGATATCACTGTATAAATAACTGCAAGCCTTTTTATAGGGCCGTCATCCCGGCACGTGCGTTGAACTAAACTTCATAAATAAAGTGTTTCGTAACGCGCATGTGCGATCTGCTGCGGGTTTTCGCCGCTGACGTGCGTTTGCGCATCCATCATTTTTACGTGCAGTGTGCCTTTCTGGTTTTTGTCCCTTAGTGTTATTGGTTCATTCGTACACTTGAGTAGTTTTGAGATAGGTATTATCAAATCTCCCATTACGGTATATTCATCATCATTATATGTATGTTTGCAAACGTCCACTGCTGGATATAGGCCTCCCCCGATGACCATGTTCTTTTGGGGGGAATTTACCTTAATTATCACGGTTGGCAGGCGGTTGGTGATCGCTGTAGGTATTTTTGTACCCAGACAAACACTGCTCGTTTACTGATATTCTCTTCTAGAATACCCTCGGGATGAGATGGGATGGTTCTATTCTAAATCCAGAAACTTCACGGACTCTGGATTTCACCATTATCCAGAAACTTATAGTGCCCCTATACAAAAAACCTAGATTACGCCTGCACATAGTCCGTACAAGGCTTCGTTATTGTAGTACTGTGCCATCAGTTGGCATGGGTAAGTACAAATTTTAATGAAAGTACTAAATCCTACACGCAACAGAACACGGTTTGAATAGCAACTGGGTTATCATCAGATCACATCCTCGTTGTGCCCAGCATTGTATCGCAACAGTGTTCGCGCCCAAAGCGCTATTACGGACCTGCGTAATTATTTTTTAACTGCCCAACAGCTGTGCTGTTGTAAATTATGTCACATCACGCAATATTACTACACGAGTGCTAAATAGTCATGACCTCGGTGGCGCATTGTGTGTGTGTTCGCGTAAAAGTGCGAAAGGTACTGGATTTGACTCTCTTCACCGTTCGCCAAAGCGGGAAAAGCTGGTGGGTTTGACTCTTGGAACTATTAAAAAAATGCAATTTCTGGAATTATTCAGGACTTGGTTTATTCTGGAAAGTTCCTCCTATCTACTGGCAATTCAATTCGTTTATCGAAGAGTTCTGAATTGTTCAAGTTGTAGTTCAAGGAGAAACCTTTGTTTGGATTCAAGTTATTGATTTAGAAATGGTGGCTTAATTCGCACAATATGAACATAAGAGTTGATCGATGATACCTTTTTGATGATATACCTATTTTTGAAGGTAAAATCGACATATTCACTATTTAAAGCACTAATAAGTACATAAAGTTGCATGTGTGAGTAATGAGCATTTCTTATCCGGGATATCGAGCCAAAAGCTTGCTACATATTTTGCTATATGTATGTAGGTATAGATAATATATGTTTTGGTAACACCTAATATGACAGTAGATATGTATGTATTTTCTGTTTGTACTTTAAAGGAATTGTACAGTCAATTTCTTTAAACATTCGTGAACATTTAAGAAAAAAATAAACAGTAGATACAGGTCGTTGCCCCGTCCGATTCTATTCCTACTCGTACACTATCGCAAACCTTATTAGGCCTTTCTCCCATCAAATTACCTCCGCATGAATCTGCCAAATAATTCAAACACTTCGACGGCGTCTCCCCAAAAATCTAAGACCAATGCCAGAAAAAGTCTGTCGCGATGTTGCCGTCTATTCTCATCTTAATATCAGTTGCATGATGTTGCAACTGTACCAATTAACGATTAAATATGAGCTTGGGTCGCCCACTCGCTGACCGTCGCCGTACGTCGCGAAAGGTTGCGAAACGGATCTTCCACGGTTTATAGGCTGAGGATTAGCGTTATAGCCACAGGGCTCTTAAGGAAACGATGAGGCACTGGAGACGTTGAGCCGTCAAAATTGTGGGAGAACGAAAGATGTTGTAAGTGCAAGCAAACACAGTTGATGCATTTATTCGATTAAGTGTCAACACATCATCATCATCATCAAAAGCCTCTCGCAGTCCACTGCTGGATATTAATGTTTTAATTTGTTCGCCACTTTGCCCAATGTGATGTGTGAGCTTCTCGCGTCACTCTACCTGGCTCGAGGGCCTCCTACACGTCGTAGCCGTAGCTAATTATGATGAATCATCATCAATAAATCATATTTCTGAAAATAATCATCAATGATGTATGAATTGGTGAATGATCGTTTATTGGCTTTAGTATTTAAATACGGTAACTAACAAGAATCAGCCGTACGACAAACAAAAATTCCATCAAATGAATGTTTGTTATAATTCTTGCATTGTTTTATAACCTAGGAACTTGAGGATTTTATTATAATTTCGTCAATAAATCATGCAGTTTATAATAAATCATTTACCGATAGTATGTCACTATCGGTAAATGAATGGTGAATGGCAATCAAGAGAGGAGGCCTATGCCCTGCAGTGGGACCGATAGTAAAGGCTGATGATGATGTCACTATCGTTGCTAAATTACTCATTACAGCAACGGCCTGTTCAACTACATACAATGTAGCTCTAAAACTGTTTCAGCTATTAATACCACAAGTGGGATCTCGATTTGAACGACTTGTAGAAACATCGTCACTTCATTAAAACTCGGCATGTTAGCTGTCATGGCAAATGATAAATTCATACGAGAAGCATTGACCGGTGTCATAAGTTTACTACGGAGGAAGATCTACTGCTGTTGCTATATTTAGAGGAAACAAAGTTGCGACGGATTCCTTAAAAACAAAAGACGGTGTTGTAGAGTTCGCTACATTTTTATTTTGTGAATGCGGTTAAAAGGAAATAAATCGCTAATGCTTTTCTCGAATAAGCAATTAAGTAGTAGACAAATGTGTTTGCACTGAGTACTAAACCAAATATTTTAGGCAAAAACAAATATCGGATGTAAACATTGTAAAATAAAGATGCTAAATCGAGCCTTTGAGGGAAGTGAAAGAGTAATTTGGGCGGATCTGCCTTAGTCACACCACACTTGATATTCGGGTTGGTGACCGCAGTAGGTTTTATTTGTACCCAGGTAAACGCTGCTACCCGTTTCCATATATTCTATTGGCGGGATGGTCCTATTGCGCCTTAGTTGGTACTAAAGCCGACATCCCTAAAACTTTGGTATACTCGTAAGATGTAAGGTGTTACGAGTCTGCTTTCCTACTTACGAGATTTTTTTCCATTAGACCCACTTTTCCGACATCCTTCCAGCGTTTCTTAGGCCTCCCGCGTGTTGTAGGGCATCGGACAGCCATAGCTAAATGCTATTAAATTAAAATTTTCAAGCGGTTTGTGCAGAACAATAGTGCGTGTAACATTTAAGTACATTAACGATTAACATCCGACCCAGATGTAGCGTTGGACGTGACTCATACTCGGTCGACGGTCTTTGCTTACATAGTGAAAATTACGAGGTAAACATGTAAAACAATGACTATTAGTTGGAAAAAGATTAAATATGGCTAGGAAAACAGTTGACAAATTAAGATAATAAGAGGTAGAAATAAAGGCCATATAGGTCCAGAGGCTGCGGTAGTCGCTAAACATCAGGCGGGCCGTAGGATTGTTGGCAACATTAGTGGTATAAGAAAAACATTGCTTTGTATTTGATAGAGATTTGATACATCAAGACCCAAGCCTGTTAAGAAAAGCTAATTTCTTGAATGGATCTTAGTTACCGGTACTCGAACTCTAATTCTAACTCTAATCCCTGCGCAAAGATAAGACCCTTTATCTTTGCGCAGGGATGTTGCGTCTTTGTGCGTTTTCTACCGTATACATCACGGCGAGTGTTCGGAGGAATTGTTTGATCTGGTACCGGCTGCTATTTTTCATCATCGTACATCTCGCACCAATTCTAGATTTCATCCTTATCATCTTGATAGTCGGAGGTCTTCCACGGTGCGTTTTGCGCGCAATTTTCTGCCTCGTGCAACCGGTCTTTGGAATCAGCTTCCTGCTGCAATTTTTCCGGGTGGATATGATTTAGGGAACTTCAAAAAGCGAGCTTATAGATTTCTCAAAGGCCGGCAACGCACCTGTGACTCCCCTGGTGTTGCGGTGTCTATGGGCTGAAGTGATCACTTACCATCAGGTGACTTTCAGGCCCGTCCCGTTTGCCCCCTCTAGCATAAAAAAAAATTGACCGCACTTATGTCGAGAGCGCCCTACACGATGTGTCACCGAAGTCGAGGAACTGAGAAGAAGTTTATTACAACGATAAAAATCTAAATTCTAATTAATAAAATTTCAAATACTTACATTCGTTTTCGTCCTACAAAAACATCTAGGAAGGTTCGCGGCGAATTTCCCGGCCTATATTCCAAAGTCGATACATAAATCGACCTCTGCAAGCGCCCATGTTTACAAACACGGACTAACAACAAGACGTACGATCTCCACTATTTATATATAGCAATCGTTAAAAAGCCGAAATTACTTATTAGCCAACATAAAGAAAAACCGCCAAACGAAACGAGACGATGCCGATGTTCTACTTTTAAAAAACTAATGCGTTGTGGTCCCCGCCATTTTGCACTTGATTCCATATCTCCCAAATATTTGTGTGTCAGATTTAAATACGTTAAAGGGAGCTTGCTATTTCGAAGTGTACGTACATTAGTCACAATGTCGATGACCTGAACAGTCAAGTGTGAAGCGTGAATTAAAATAAGTGTGTAGAGATATCAACAATAGTTAGGAAGCTCAATGTATATGGGTACCTTGCTTGCGTACGATCCAGGTGCGTTCGCAAAAAACAAAGTCATTACCGTTTTATTTGAAGTTTTTGTGGCAAGGTGAATCATTTGTGTCGGAACAGAAAGCGTGCGTGGCAAAACATTGTATGGATGGAATTTGTTGTTCCATGCTAGCTATTATGGCCAATTCTTATCTCTACGTTAAAAAGTTTGGATGCCAATTAAAAATCGTGTTGACAGCCAGAATCTTCAGCAAAAGTGATAAGTACTCGTTTTAACTAAGCAACTTAAATAACTTGGAATATCAATATTTTCTTCGATTTCTGGAAGGCTACCCTTAGCAGGGACAGACACAAATTATTATTTAACTATCGATGACCAATATTTATATTTTTCTAATATTATTTATTATTTGACCGAAGCTTAGACAACCAAAGGGCTGATATATATGATAGAAAAACCATTCAACCATTTTAGTATCTAGTGGCTGACCAATGGTATGGTTATATGGGCAAATGAAATTCGTGAGGTAAAAGATTACGTTTTGATGTTAAAATCCCTATCTCTTGTAGAAAGGAAACGATAAAGCCACATACTTATTTGGACTAAGCTGTAGAGTTCGAGAATACATGTAGAGTTACAAGCTTGCTTCTACACGAGATCTGATGCTTAAACGATATCACTAGTCACTAAATATATGACTTTAACTAGATCTTGTCGCAACATTTTTGATGATTTTGATGGGATATATTTTTCAGATAAATCTTAAAACAGGGCCTTATTTACCCTCAAACTATTAAGGCGGCTGGGGTGCTGGGATCACGTGCTTCACCATGCAGCTTGGGAGGGAGGCCACCCCCCCGGGGTATGGCGCATTACGAAGGTGACTGGAGTTTTTAGTGAATTTGGTTCCTAAGGGCAGCGTGATTGCTACAGAGCCCACTCCTCCTAATATACGAAAATACATAAACACGATTTCCAAAGAGAAAGGGGTGCGACTGTGAATTTAGAGTTACTCACATAGCCATGAGTATTTAAATGTAATTGTTTATTTCCAAAGAAAATGTACAACCACTAGCAATATTGCCTATGACTGCCATATTAGACTATGCCTGTCTCATATCTCTATGCCTCATCATCATCATCATCATCAGCCTATTACAGTCCACTGCTGGACATAGGCCTCTCCAGTGGTTCGCCACTTAGAGCAAACATCTGGAGGATATACCCATAATCGCCACGCTGGGCAGGCGGGTTGGCGATCGCAGGGCTTAGCTTCTTGCTCCGGTGACGCTGCTGCCCGTCACCGGTCTTTAGCTACGCCTTCAATTGTGATGGTTATACCGCCAACAGTCGGTTGCCAGCGCCTCGTTTGTTATTCGGCAGGATGCACCACGGGCAGGTGAGGTTGGCTTGGAGCGAAAAGATGATAGGCCGCTCCCTTAAATCCCTCTCTCCATGCCTGCCAGTCATAATTTTTACAAGCTTTTATTTAACTTGCAATGTACCTACGTTTGTTCGGGTGGAATCTTACAACTCAATTTTAAGGCACTTGTCCTCAACCGATTGAGCTGAAATTTGGTGTGCCCGTTCAATTCGGATGACAATGCATAAAAGCTTGTTTTTAAAAAGTTTTTTTTTAACAAAATACACTTTATGTATTACAACGGCGGCGATAGTTAAAACGGACATTCAAAAGAACAACCAATCTTTCTTGCATAATATAACGTAAAGCGTGATAATTGAAAAGTGTTTGCTCAGTTTCCACACTGTTCCCGCAACATAATAAGTCCCGCAGACAATGCAGCGGATCACCTCGACATTGGTGCGCGGGCGCGGCGCGCTCTATTTCGGTGCGCGCACGCACGCCGCTCGTTTTTCATCTCTGTCTAGGGCTGCCGGCTGCCGCGAGACGGGACGTCCCGTGTCTAGGGCATAGATGTATGTACGGGACGTTAAATACTGTCGTCATACGGCAAAAAGATGCATCAAGTATGGGTTGAAATAGCCTAACTCCATGATACTAAGACGAAAAGACACACCTGTTCACCACCATCGGTAAGGTATGAGGCAGTAAGGGTCTTTTATCTTTTTCTTATTTTTCAACTGTTTGTAGAAGCGCCCTTTTCCCGTATGACTGCAGAATATTATACAAAGCGTACCTGATGCCAAGGCATGCAGAAGTTAACGATTTTTTAATTTTTATTTTTTTATACACCCGATAAACAGCAACCAAAAGTACAAATACAAATTCAACAGTTGATTGCAATCCATTAATATAACAAATAGTATTTTATCAAATCCGTAGAACTAATGACTACAGAAAACTCTCGCCTTCTTCAAACGCGTCCCGTTTTAATTAATTTAACGTCCCGCAAATCCCGAACCGCAGTTGACGATCCTACCCGACCCGACTATCGCACGACGCGTCGCCGCCTAACAGACTCTCGACGTGTATCTTCGTTAATTGGGTGGGCAAAGCCGGTCCTGTTTTTGTGTATATCGTGCCTGATACTGAAAATATAGAACCGGTCGAGCTGGTTACATGATGAATCTTTCTGGTTACAAGCGTGGCGAGGCGTGTCCGAGTTACCATGTAAAGTGTAACAGAGTCACGTGTCTGAATATCGACGAACAAAACGCGTGCTTAAGGTACCTTATACCTTAAGTTTAGAGAGAAGCTATCGTAACAGTCGATAGTAGATAGATATCTAGTGGAATCCGTCTGAAGAATTGCCTTCCCCTTTCTATCATCCGTTCTCTACAAGATCTGAAAGTTCAGGGTTTGTTGTCCGTTGCAAAGCTATGCCAGATTGTGATATAGCCCTGGCTATACACCGATAGATCCCACAACTACCGACGCCCCTTTTAGAGTATTTCTACCACTTTACGGCAGTTCTCAGCCAGGGGAAGGCCAACCAACGGCTGGGAAGCTGAAATCTCGAGAAGTCCTTTACAGTCAACTTTACTACGCCGACGATGGAACAGTGTTTCGTATTCTTAATCGGTCATCGTACAGAGTGCTGTGTGATTTGGCCAATTTATGTGATTTAACAGACAACATTTAAATTAGCTCGATCCCAATGTCAGTAGCTCAAGCACTTGTGTTTTGGGAACCAGGACGCGATACAATTTATTGTACAAAGGTACAGAAAAACAATACGAATTAAAGTTGCTCACGAATGTTTGTCCCGAGCAAGACCATGGTAAATTCCAATGTCTCATTTCCTCCACTTCAGGGGAACTACTTCATTTGTAAATTTGTTTACAGAAGCGTAGATTAATAGCAAGCCATAGATTACCTGCTGTCAGATTTGAGCAATATCATTGGTAAAGAGGGGTTTTCACAAAGAGGGGTTTTCACAGCGAGCGGAGCCCCAGCATGGGCCCCCATTAATGACTTTGTTGGGCCGCGAACTTCATACTTAAATACTATGTATTTATTGGTGGAAATACAAGTGAGTAGGTATACAGTTTGCGTTTACTAGTTTACCAGGGTCATTAATGGAAGCCCCGCATAAGATAAGTTAGCCTCAGTTTAACTCCACACATCGCCGCTTTTGTGAAACGCACCTTTAGTTTGAACCCTCCTTTGTTTTTGAAAGATTGAGGTTCAGTTTTTATACTTGTCACCAAATTGACGTAATTGAAGTTATGACAGAAACTATTATAGATGCCCTTATTCACTGCCTGAACCGTTAGTCAGCATTTCAAATCATTAAAATATAATTTACGAGCCTCTTTTTATTTCGACTTTTACTATCATCTTGTCCTTTATATTTAATGTCGTACGTTTCAATGTCATCTGATTTGATACGAGTTCATTGGCTTAATAGTTTTGTCAATAAACTAGGATAAACCTTCGAATGTCCGAATTAATCCCTAGGTTTCCAGACTGACACCAAATGTCTCTCCTTAATTCCACGAATGTTATTAATTTCTCTATAGTTAAGTCTTTAAAAATACATATGGGATTAGTTTAGTAGGTCAATTTTGCACACAAGTGGAACTAGATCATGACCAAAATGGACATGACCTCTATTTGGGAAAAGGGATTGGTTCACAGCACACTGCCGCTTGAGTAGAGAATGTGAAGCAATGTCCGGTGATATGGAAACAGCTATGGAAATGGGCTAGGCAATGTTTCCAGTAATTGAATATCTCGTTTGAAAGGTTTGTCAGTAAAATCATGGCCGGTTTTAGTATGTATGGTACTAGTATTACCCTCGCTAAAATTTCTAGACACGCACAACATGAGAAAAATTACCTAAGGGCCTGAGCAATCGCCCAACCTCGCCCTACCACAAGAATTTGATTGAAGATTGAAAACAGCATCATCTTTAAAAAATTTAAGTCGGGACAATTAATTGCGAATGCTAAAAGCTTAATCGGTTTATTTTAGAGTTTTCTCTCGGCTCCTATTCCACTTATCCTAATTATTAGCAGCGTTTTCCTCCGTTTCCTCTTCATAAAAATATCATAATTAATACATTCACTTTTCAAATGTGCCTGAAACACCCATGTTCGAAAGTATTATGAAGAACTTAGAAACTTTAAAGAAATATATAATTGAACTAAATGTCTTAATTTCACTATTTGATTAAAAATGCATTATAAATTCTTCAAACAGCTAATGAGATAGCCAAGCCATCGGCAATTATGTATGCCATAGACAGTGTAGGTACCCACTCCAGGAATCTCTTCAACTAATTTGGAAATGTAAATACATCATATTAATTTACAAGCTTAATAAACGCACTACCCGATAACAATAAATACACGGTATGCGACCCAATTTTAGATTTTAGAGTTACAAACATGACAATGAATTATTAATCGTTACAGACTCTGATTAGTTTAGCGATGTGACTAGACCCGGCCCGAATGACACGAGAAGCGATAGAAATGACTGTGTTAGCGATGACAGATGTTTATTTAGTTCTTGCAGTATAACAAGTTAACATGTTGTTAGTTGTTAGAATGTCTGCAAGTAAATAGAAATTCCTTGTATTGTCGCCGAGAGCTAGAATAGATTGGGCGTCGCGAACCGTCTTCGGCGATGTCCGATTCTCAACCGTTTGTGTTATGTTTATCGGAGTCAAAGAACCTATTAACAGTTCGTGAAAATTGTATTTACAAATTGTTCGACGTATTAAACGTTTTAATCGTTTCCCGGAGACGGAGAAACATGATAATTTAATTTGGCCGCATTCATTTGGTGAGCGGAAGATGAATTCATAAAAAAATAAAGAAAATCTTGCGATGCGACATTGTTTTGAAAGTAATGATGCCAAAAATGCAAAGAAAGTAAACACAAGTAAGTATATATCGACGATACATACGAGTATGAGCAAAATTTTTTATTTGTATTTTAGTATTTAATCTTTAAAATAATAACAAAGTAAACGACTTTGTAATGAAAGACATAGGTACATATAACTTTTTAAGAAACTTTTTTTTTAATGGAACAACTGAGCTTTTACAAATACACACAAATCAGAATAACAACTTTTTGCTGACAGAAGTGTACCTATTCATGGCTGCATAAGTATCACAATATAGAGCACTATATTATACACAAAAGTACCTACCAATGTACTTTTTCGCCTAATGATAAAAGGGAGCCGGAATCATAAGACAAATACATTATTGGTTAAGATAGGTTTTGGCCATCTAATTGCTAGTCTGTAAGAACACACAGGTATAGGTAAGTTTTCCAATTCGCTTGGTCAAGCAGTTTCACAACAGTAATAATTGCTAAAGGACTTAGGAAGATAACTGACACTTAAGGAGAGAAATGATTGAAGCAATCCTCATATCCAATTTTTCGTAACTAAAACCACTCAGGAGCATTTCCGAAACTTGCAATAAGCTGTAGCAACTTGCAATAAGCTGAAGCAAGATTCGGTTTTACGAGCTTTTACTGTGTATGTTTAGTATTCCGTTCAAGTAACATGTCCGTTAAATTACATTACTAGCACTTCAAGATCCGATTTAGCTCAGAATTTATTGAGCCTATAACACGCTGGTCTATAGTATTGCGCAGTAGAATCATCGTTTGGTTTCTGCTATTGAAGTCTTAAGCGTTCTTCCAGGAAGCGTAAGTCGGGATGTTTTTGAAGATAATGCATTGAATTTCACAAAGAAGAAAAATGTTATCTTTCCTATGACGAAAGGGGAACTAAATTCCTATAAATGTCTGAGTATTCTAGTGTCTCTTCAAAGGACGCGAAACGATATAGGATTGAACTAGAAGATTACACTTATAGCAAAATGACTGTAAGATTCTTTTGTTCATTCGTCTCTCATATATTACTTAATAGTCATTTTACAAGTATTTATACAGAGGCCTTTTAGGTAGGTACCACACAACCTTATGAGTAAGTAGGTATTATTCAGGAGGATGAAATTTCTAATTCTACAGGAGCTCTCTATGAGATAGTTGCGAGGTATGTAGAGCAGTGACGTAGAACCAGCCGGCCAGAATCCATACAAAGAGCACTAATTGAAATGGGCCTTATCACGAAACTATTTCCGCGATTTACGAAATCTAGATTTTTCGTCCGCGCCTCAAGTTTAATGACCCGAAGGAAAAAAACTGAACGCGTGACTGTAGTAATTAAACATGTCGTTGATTCACGAACCATCTCAAGCACAACCAATGCCGTGGCAGAGTTTCGGGAGAATCTATAAATCACCTCCTACCATCCGGCAGTGTGATAGCACCATGCCGAACATTCGTTTTTTGCAGAGCAAAGTTCGTAGTCTGCTTTTCTCCCTGGACATCAATAAGTCGAGTGGGCCTGACGGCATCCCACCAATAGTGCTCAAAATTTGTGCTCCTGAGCTAACGCCGGTCTTCACGCGCCTTTTTCGGCTTTCATATTCCACCGGTATCGTCCCTAAATCCTGGAAGTCAGCGCTTGTCCATCCGATTCCCAAGAAGGGAGACCGATCAGACCCTTCCAACTACAGACCAATTGCCATTACCTCATTGCTCTCTAAACTAATGGAGACAATAATAAATCGCCAACTCCTTGGATACTTGGAGGAACACCAGCTGCTCTGTGATCGCCAATACGGTTTTCGTCAGGGCCGATCGGCGGGTGACCTCCTTGTATACCTCACACACCGCTGGGCGGAGGCGGTTGAGAGCAAGGGTGAGGCTTTGGCTGTTAGTTTGGATATAGCAAAGGCGTTTGACCGTGTTTGGCATAAAGCGCTTTTAGCTAAACTTCCATCATATGGGCTTCCTGAGAGGTTGTGTGGTTGGCTTGCCAGTTTTCTTGCGGAGCGGAGCATCAGTGTCGTTGTCGACGGTTCTTGCTCTGAGGCGAAGCCCGTGAACGCTGGTGTGCCACAAGGCTGTGTACTGTCCCCTACCTTATTTCTTCTGCATATCAATGACATGTTGCATATTCGTGACATACATTGTTATGCAGACGATAGTACAGGGGACGCTTTATACATGGGTAATGCACAAACCTCTCGGGAAAACATCATTGAAAGCCGGAATAATCTTGTGGGTAAAATTGAGACCACCTTAGACTCGGTCCTATCTTGGGGCAACGAGAACCTGGTCAATTTTAACCCGAACAAGACTCAGGTTTGCGCGTTTACCGCTAAGCGTTCTCCCTTTGTCGTGTCCCCTCGTTTCTGCGGTAATCCCTTGGACGCGGCATCCTCACTCCATATTCTCGGCGTTGATATCTCGAGCAATGTTTAGTTCAGGGGTCATCTGGAGGGAAAGGCTAAACTGGCCTCCAAGAAGCTGGGTGTTCTTGGCAGAGCGAGACAATATTTCACACCAGCCCACCGTCTTCAATTGTACAAGGCACAGGTGCGACCTCACATGGAATATTGTTCTCATCTGTGGGCCGGGGCACCTCAGTATCAACTTCTTCCTTTTGACCGTATCCAGCGAAGAGCGGCTCGAATCATTGACGACCGAGAACTTTCAGAGAAACTGGACCCTTTATCTTTGCGCAGGGATGTTGCGTCTTTGTGCGTTCTCTACCGTATATATCACGGCGAGTGTTCGGAGGAATTGTTTGATCTGGTACCGGCTGCTATTTTTCATCATCGTACATCTCGCACCAATTCTAGATTTCATCCTTATCATCTTGATAGTTGGAGGTCTTCCACGGTGCGTTTTGCGCGCAATTTTCTGCCTCGTGCAACCGGTCTTTGGAATCAGCTTCCTGCTGCAATTTTTCCGAGTGGATATGATTTAGGGACCTTCAAAAAGCGAGCCTATAGATTTCTCAAAGGCCGGCAACGCACCTGTGACTCCCCTGGTGTTGCGGTGTCTATGGGCTGAAGTGATCACTTACCATCAGGTGACCTTCAGGCCCGTTTGCCCCCTATTCCATAAAAAAAAAAAAAAAAAAAAAAAAAAAAAAAAAAAAAAAAAAATCTAGCGCGTTATAAATAAGACTGCACCACCGCAGAAGGTCAACAACACGAGGTAGTCGGCTCCATGACCTCGCATCAAGAGCTGTTTATTTTGGCTTTATGGTACGCTACCGGCCATTTCTGATGATGAATGGAGTCTAGGTGAATCAACAACGCATGTTAGAACTTGCACTTTTAACTATAAAATGTTCTCTACCTGAAGGTTGTCTGGAAGAGATGGCTATCAGCAATAAGACCATTGAATTTATAAAATATCGACTTTTACTACCAGGACTCAACGACTCAGAAAGTTAATGTCTATATGCGCTTGACATCGCCAAACTTATTAGATACAATCATTCTTTAATATTACTTTTATAGATCAGAATTCTTAACTTCTATGCATTCGTTTTTGATATTATGTTCCATGAAGCCACCAAACGATTCTTCAACAACTTTACTGCCAATTTCTAAAAGTAAAATTAATTTAATTTTATGAGTCATTATTACTCATAGGACAATGAAGCTGTTCAAGTATTTCCAGTGCGTTCTGGCAATAACGTACATTCTACCAGACTAGTGGCTCCCAGTAAACCACGAGTACGGGTAGTTAAACCCGCTCGGTTGAGTTTGACGAAACGAGAATTCGCACGATTCACGATTTGGGTGACCATTCCTTCGACGCCCGACATTGTACCGGTCGTATTTTGAAGACCAGATTTTTTATTATTATAGCACTCCTAAGCCACAACAAAATTAGGTAGGTATACACACAGGTAGGTAGGTAGGCAGGTATGGGAGATACAGGAAAAGTAAGAGAAATCAATTCACAAGTCGTGCGAACTCATAAATTGCTGCATAAGCTGTACTGAATTTTGAAGACTAGGCTTTTTAACCGACTTCGAAAAAAGGAGGAGGTTCTCAATTCGTCTGTATGTATAATATTTTTTTTTTTTTTTATGTATGTTCACCGATATTTCCGTCAATTATGGATGGATTTCAAAAATTTTTCGACAGTTCGACAGAGGACACTTCCGAGGTGGTCCCATTATCACCAAGTCAGGATCTGATGATGGGATCCTGGAGAAATTGAGGGCAACAACCGAAAATTGTATGCTCATATGGTGTTTTTGTTACGTAATCATATTTTACTCAGGTAAATGCTTCCGGGCGTCAACATCTGGTGCTGATGATGAAGCCACAGAACTCCTTAACGGTTAGGAGTTAGGGGACAGTACTGATATTGGTCGATATTAAACTAGGTAGTAGTATGTACTTATGCAGGGCTAATATGGCAGGTGATTTGGTAAGTGATATGCTTGATTCTAGATCGCAAAGTCTTCACCTGACTTAAAGCAAAATTTTTCATTCCTAAGTAAAACTCTTAAGGACATTAATTAGCCTTTATTCAAGGTCACAGCTCATTAACGCAACTAAAAATAGTGAAATAAAATTATTTAAAAAAAATAAATTAAACCGACTTCAAAAAAAACGCACACGACCAAAACTAAAAAGCGATAAATAACGTAAGTAATTCTATCCTTAATACATAATTATTTAAATATTACAATTATCACTTATTTTTGAAGTCGGTGCCAGCCAAACAAATAAATGTAGGTACCTATATTGTCGTGTGGATTTTCCGGCCGCGCGCGTCATACAACAACAGTCTACGTTAGGTACCGAGAGGCTGGCACCGACTTCAAAAATAAGTGATAATTGTAATATTTAAATAATTATGTATTAAGGATAGAATTACTTACGTTATTTATCGCTTTTTAGTTTTGGTCGTGTGCGTTTTTTTTGAAGTCGGTTTAATTTTTTTATCGCGTTTATAGTACATAAAGCGTAGTAGTATAAAATGCATTTAGCACGGTGTACAATTATGAATAAGTTACTTATTGGAAGCGGAAAGCTCTTCAGCGAGGTGGACTGAGGACATAACAAAAGTCGGAGGATGCAGCTGGATGCGAGCAGCTTGCAACCTGCCATTGTCAAACTATTTCCTGCTGTGGATCTCCTACGGCCTACAGCTGAATATGATGATTTTCTATGTTGCGAATACGCATTACGTAGCATCGCACTCTCGTGTACAAGCCCTACTAACGCCGGAGCCCAAACGGGCCGTGACGGCTGCCTTCCAACTCAATTTTGATTTACTGCGTCTGCACTATTGCCGACTATATGGGTCATTTGCGATGCGGCTAGTAACGTGTCATTCTACCATCGGGTTTCTGGACCAATAGCAAACATGTTTTAGCTTGACCTAAAAGCATTTTGGAAAAGATAAAATCACTGTCATAAAATTTAATTTATAGTGTTTACGATGAGGACGCAATGTTATTGACGGTTTTGTAATAGGTCGCTATTTTGCTCCAGACTAACAAGAATTTGTCGTTTAATAATCAATTCTCTCCTATCTCCACTGTACGCTTTATGAGGAACTTCTTGCCTGACGCCTTGGTTTTGTGAAACCAATTGACTTTTCGAACAACTACGACTTGGGAACCTTCAAGAAACGAGCGTACTTATTCATGTTTAAAAGGCCGACAGCGACCTTAAACCCGATTAGAGTTGCGGGTGTCCATGGGCGGTGTCGACTGCTTACCATCAGGCATCACACTTGCTCGTCTGCCGCCTCTCGCATAAAAAGAAAAAAAAAATATCTTAAACCTGTCCTGTCAAGTAACACCGGAGCTGGTAGATCTATGACAATGAGCCAAACAAGGTATTTACATTTTTAATGTGCAATCATTTATTATTATTCTATAAGCAAATATTCCGTAATGCACCGCCATACGAGTATAGCCGCCAATAAAAACGTATTCTGAATGATTCAGCTTCCGTTAATGGGCTAGTTTATTGGGAAGCTTTTCCGAACCCTGATTTTCCGTGTGGTGATGGAATATAATACAAATCACCGCATCTCTCTTCACTGCTTTTAAGAATGATATGCATATTTTCCCGAAAACCTACATAGCTTAGATTGCATCCGTTAAATTTTAACCCTGTCAAATGCTGTACTTATTTTGACAGATACATGATGTAATCTGGAGTGGGCGGGGGAGGCAAAATATGTTTACTTCGAAATGTGCGGTGGTTACAGTAACAAGACATCAAACATGTGAACATTCAGATGAGACTTGACAATCAGAAGCATGTTTTGTGATGGCTACATACCTACAAGCCAAGCGTGTGTCAGAACATAGAGTGAAAGAGTAAAGGGTTACGTAGTCTGGTTGTACGTTAGCGGTGTTATTTTTACGACTTTAAAGTTATTTCTGCTTTTCTTAAAACAGCGTGGTCACGAAAATATCACATACTTGAACATTTCATTAATGAGTTCTGAAATGTTCACTATATCAAGAACTTTTTACCAAGAATTATTTACGTCAGTACAATATTTTTTCTGAATCTAAATATACTTGGAATACAATTTCTTACAGTATTAATATAATCCAGCAGTGCTATTCACAATGCCTGTTTCCACTCGGATTCGGAAACTTTCTCGCACATTCATTGAAAATTTACATAACTTTGGTCAGTTTGTTAAACTTTATCTGAATAAAAATGAGCACTTAAATCAAATAGAGAAGAAGTACCTATCTGTCTAAGCTATATTGATGCTTTCAATAAGATCCTAACTTTCCTGTATTTGCTATACAAATACTTAGTACTTATTTAACATCTGGCGAGAATATTGACGTGTGGTATTTTATGCGTTTTCGCATTGCGTCAGTCGGAGTCATTCGGTCTTATATCCTGCTGAATGGGCTATATGTGATTGTATTTAATGAACGTGGATTTGTTTGAAGAGTTATTTTCTTGTATTCCATTAGATTTCGTGGAAAGTAAATTAAGAATGAACACTGAACCTGAACCAAACACCAGTTTTCCGTTAGTTGCAGAAGTTATAGAAGCAGTGAACATTTTGCGAATGTCATAGCATGTCGGGATATGACATGTGTTTATGTCTGAATACATCGTATGTCTATTCGTCTGCGAAGCGAACGAATAGAATTGACTTATTACATTTGAAAAGGAAGGAAGGAGACGTTATATCTGATGAACGATCAAACGCGAAATATTTCTACCTACTGTAACTTAAAAAAAATACTTTGTACGGACTTCGTACTCGCTCAGGAAACCGTGTTGAGGTTTTCTCTTTAATGTGAATCATATAATAATTGTAGATCTGTATTCATAGTTCATTATGTCTTTCTACGTAATTTTATGGCTGATATGTGTTTACAAACATGATACAGAGATTCAGGCAGTCTGGTTCCCCCATCGCTGAATCCAATACCAGAAATACATCTTAAGTCATTAACATCTTCGTTGTAGTAATTAAGAGCTGTCGTATATCAAATCACAACTACAGATTACCTGCAGTAAAAGTTAATTGCGAATTAGTTTCGTACATAAGTCAATACAAATTTTCATTGATTTGCAATTGATTTTACCTAAGGTTCCGTAACTTAAGATGATTATGAATGGTTCTACAAAACATTTGTACCTCTCATATCTTCCAAAGCTAGCACAAGTCGGCCATTTTTAGCGACCGATGGCTGGTCAAATTCGCTTGTTAATTCTCGCCAGCGATTTGTGCGTTCGTTTTAATTATATCCGCTGCGCTCCATTTTGTACGCGGCGAGACCCGCTTCCGTGCTCCGGCGCAGGCCGTCGTGGATAGCTGTCGAATATGACAGACGAGGACAGAATACAACATAATCTCTTATGTCATGAGACATGTCATTATTTTGAAGGGCTATTTGTGTTTGGAAGGGGTCACTTAAAATTGTGTATCGGAAGTTCGGTGAGGTGAGAATCATTGAAAGAAATATTCTTGAGTATTGGTTGCTTTGTAATTGATACTAAGTGTAAACTGCTAGACAATTGAAGCATAAAGCTAGTGCTTTGTGGTGGAGGTGGGGTAACGTTTTGGGCAAGATAGCACCCAAAAGCTAGATGCGACAAGCCCAGGTTCGAATCGAGCAAAGCAGCAATGTTCGATGGAGAGGCATATGTTCGATACGGCAGTGGATCCATGGCAAGATAATGAATCTTTATACAACACTAGCAAACCGCCCTCGCTTCGCTTCGGGTATTTTAGCTAAGCGCCAATTAATACGTATTAATTCAGTAACAATAAAAGTACGACTTCAAATATGTTATTTATTTACATGATATAACAGTTTAGGTTGCTATGGTAACGTTTTCAATGCACGTTTTTCACACCTTAGGTTACATTATTAAACTTTTAGCACGGATCCCTAACGTTTTTTGTAAATATAATCTATCCTATGTTCACCGGAGTTAGTGTAGCTTTGCGACAGTAAAGAACAATCAAATCTTTCCTCTTTATAATATTAGTTTAAATGGCGGAAAAACTAAATTTTCCATTTCTTATTAAGTTATTCTTGTGTGAAACGTGAAAACTTTTTGAAAATTAAAAGCGTTAACTAGGTGTCTAGGGTTAATTTCATGTTCAGTGTTTGAAACGGTGCCGACATGAACCAAATGCGAACTGGACCGGTTTATAAAAGTTGTTACGCCAATTTGGAGTTGACACGCCGATACGAGCTTACTTAATCGTAAAACATGACGTGAGTTTTTAGCTAAATACTCTCCTGACCGAATTTTGTACACCGTGTCTGAGTTCTGAATAATCTTTACACAATCTAGGCAAGTGTGCAGATATTTTGTTTTTTCGATTATAGTACATTTGTATGCTGTCGGAGAATTTGAAGAGAGGAGAGATTGAACTCTCAATTCCAGGACCAAATGACTTAATGTAATTTCGTCGTTTACATTACATATCTATATACCTACTTCGGGGCAATTAGAAACCTACTCGTAAATAGATAACTACCGACTCCGGCTACACAGTAACAATACGCTACTTATTATATCTTATTTCCAAAATCTTTATCGTTTTTTTATATCACGCACGGACTGATATAGGCTGATTATGATCTATGCAAGACTGTACCCAGGTACAGTTATTTGTCCATTGATTCAAGGTCCCTTTAAATTTTTGCTTACGTAACCTGAAAAGGGTTCTGAATCGACGTTTAGGTTTACTTTTTACGTCATTATTGAATATTCGTAGAGGTGTAGACAGTTCAACGATTCAGTTAGAGACGAAACAACTTACTTAACTTGGCCCTTTAACTTGCCAAATGTCGGTGTACCGGTAAAAAGTTACCAGTCACATCTCACAGGTAGGTACTAAGCGCAATGGCGCATACATTACGCCGATCACCGAAGCGTGTTTTATTCCCGAATTAACGCGGCCTGGAGTGCGATCAAACGGCGGGATGTTCCCGGTCGTCAATTAGGCAAAATCGCACGTTTGGCAAGCTTCCCGGCCAGTTGTTCCACTCGGGAGGCGGGCTTCGCGGAACGATGCGCGCGCGCACCTTATAAGGCGGTTCCGCGAATGGCCTGGATTGACAATGGAGGGATGATATTCGCTGATAGAATATATTATTTTGTATTACTGTACAACAGCGTGTGTGTGTGTGTGTGTGTGGCTTCTAATTTAACTAGGAGGGGAGAACACACAAATCTGTTTTCTGTTTGTCCTAAAGGTTGACTGGTAAATAATGCTCCTAGCATTAAATTTGCCTTTTGGGCCTTTTGTACCATTTTGTGCGATAAAGGTTAAATGAATAAAGGTCCTTCTTTCCCTTGTCATTGTCCCAAGTCACAACAGGTCGGCAACAGATTTGACAAGCCGGTGAGATGCTTTCACTCTTCGGTAGAAAGCTCACACGTACGAGTGGGAACATTTTTCATGAAATGTTAAAAAAATAAACACAGGATTTTAGCCATAATAGGGCCCAAAAGCAATACAGGAAAATTAGACTTATAGTTACAAAGTTATAGCCCGTTGAAATTACGCGTGACGTCACTCGGTTACGAGACGGAGTGACGTCAAAGACTCCTACCCCTAACTTTTAATGCCTTGTGTCTTTGCTATTTTTTATTTGAATGAAAAAAGGAAAAATACGTGTCCAATACATTTTTATGATCTAAAATACGAACTAAATAGCTATAATGTAATTATTTTGACCCCTAAAACATCCTTATTGCCACTGTAAATATACTTTTATCTACTTAATTATCTTATAATGGGGATTAGGCCTGCTAGTTAGAATCTAATCCACGAGTACCTAATCAGAAGATTAATCTTTCTAGTCCAATAAATTTTATGATACAGAGTCTTACATAGCTAACTAAGCCATTTCAAAGTAATAATTCCTTCCGAGTCTAGGAAAACGATAATCAATGGTATCTCAACATGACCATAAACAAATGCTAACTAATTTTCTCAAACTTCAAATGCATTCTTCATTATTATGCAGTAAAGTGCATCGTGCAATTAAAATGTACGTATTTTAGTCATCCAACGATTGTTATACCGCAGACATTTGCTTGTTTGTGAAGCAAACGAGTTGAGTTTTTATTAACATTCGCTGTCTGATCTTACTGGCTTGTTGGTGTCTGTAAATCAAATCTGACTGACTGTATGGAATATTTTCATAATATTTGCCAAGTGTTCGTTTATGAATAGATAGCGAAACTTCGCTCGACTTGAGCCGCCCGTCCGGGGAAGGACCTCTACCCTATAGAATACCGCAGCCAAATGACCTCTGGGTCGTGTTTCTGCTGGTGGTTCGGTCGAGGTTTCTGGAGCTCGTGGGGCGTTAGCGTTGGGCAGGCATGGCGGTGGCAACTGACAGTTACTTGCCCGTTGTCACAGCGACTTAAGCTTATCTTTCGCTTTCCATCACGCGTAGGGAAGCCATTATGTAGAGTTTATCATTATGTTCACGGGTAAAATTCAATTTCAAGATTACTTCTGTACTTAATAGTTGTAAAATAGTTGACTTATGGGTGCATTTTAACGCAAGCGGGGCCACGCAAAGGTAAGCTGAGACAAACATTTACCAATGATATTACCTACTCAAATCACACATCTCCCCCACACTTCAGTGGAACAATATCGTTGGTCAATTTTTGACAGCTTCGCGAACCTAAATGGCCTTTTTCACAGAGTTTTCCAATCAAGTGTCCAGAGTAAGTAATATATATGTTATGGACCAAGTGATAAATGTAGCATTATATATAATGCCCGGGCATTCTGATAAATGGCCAATATGAGAGGGCAATTTGATAATCATTATTAAAATAATTAAATTGATCGGGCATTATAAATATTGTTTATCACCCTTTGGGCAGAGTAATAAAAACATATTTTATAACTATTTCGCAGTCTCCTGATCCTCTATAAGGCTTGCGTGGAGGTACAAGCTCATCCACTCCTGAGATAATATAATATGTGTATGTGATACACAGGCCAGACATTACTTCTGACTGGTCCAAGTTGACGCACTCAGTAGTAATACCTACTCGGCAAATGCAGCACTATTGCATAATGATGGGAACTAAATTATAGGGTTATTTAATTGACAGAGGTCCTGTGTACAGGATAACTGGGCTATTGGTGGGAGATAACGGACGTTTGCCATTTCATTTTTATAAGGGTTCCGTACCTAAACGGTGTAAAATGGAACCCTATTACTAAGTTTCCAAATTATGTATACCTGTTTGCTTTAAGAACATAATAATGTTGCAACCCAATGTTGTTTATTTTTTTTTAAAGTCATTTTGTTACTCGATTTTTAGTTGCGTTAATGTGTTGTGAACTTGAATAAAGGCTAGTTAATGTTCTTAAGAGTTTTACTTAGGAAAGAAACATTTTGCTTTAAGTCAAATCAAGACTTTGTGATCTAGAATCAAGCAAATGACTTATCAAATCAGCTGCAATATTAGCCCTGAATAAGTACATACTATTACCTAGTTCCCATCGACCAATGGCACTGCTGTCCCCTAACTCCTAACCGTTAAGGAGTTCTATGGCTTCATCATCAGCACCAGATGTTGACGCCCGGAAGCATATGCCTGAGTAGGATATGATTACGTAACAAAATCATCATATGAGCACACAACTTTCGGTTGTGGCCCTCAATTTCTCCCGGATCCCATCATCAGATCCTGACTTGGTGATAATATGACCACCTCGGAAGTGTCATCTGTTGAACAAATAAAAAAATTTTGGCGCCGGAAATATCGGTGAACATACATAAAAAAATATACATACAGACGAATTGAGAATCTCCTCCTTTTTCAAAGTCGGTTAAAAAAAATATTAACGGATACATCGATCTCCGAATAAGTAAGTGATTAGTTACGCGTGTGTCGCTCCCCTTTGCTTTATTATCAAATTGCCTAATTGCCAAGTAGCAATACAATAATGACCGGCCAATGTAATAAATAATGAAGTTTAGATAGTAATTATCACTTTGCCCAGTAGAACTTGACATTATTCATAATGCCCTAGCATTATAAATAATGCCCGCATTAATCACTTGGTCCATAACATATATATATATATAGACCATGTTTCTTGAATTTTTTACCTACTTCTAAAACATGAGCAATGAGCTTTATAGAATGTGCACAATGTCCTAGTCACTAAGACAAGTTTCCTAACAAGTGACCGAAAGGTAGGGAGAGTCTCCCATCAATTATTAGGATTTAGGTAGGTACGTGTCATACAGGGGGGGCAGGGCCGTTTGTGGAATAGGAATTTGATGTCCGACTATTGGTCTCCATTATGCCATTTTCTCAAGTAAATCTTAATTAAATTTGTTTATTTTTTCGATCGTTACAAATATGTATCTCATAAAACTGTAAAAAGTTATGAGTGTTGCCGTTTTGTAACTGGCTTATCAAAATGTAGTCAGCAACAGAAAGTAAAATATCGGCAACAGATGCACTGAAAACCGGCGTAATCTAAGAATAACTAATCATTGTTTTGGCACTGTAGCTGACGTGGCGCCTAACATCAGTTTCATGATCTTGATCGTCATAAAACGTTACAAAGTCCGTTTTCGAGATTGAACCGACTGACTAAGACTATCCAATCCGAAATCTTCAAAACTAATTGACGGGACTCTACCGCGACATTTATCATGTACACCTTTACGTAAATTATGTAATGTATGTAATTTATATGGCAGGCTCGGTGGCTCATTTGGTAGTGACCTCTGCCCTCTGAGCCAAGGGTCGTGGGTTCGATTCCCGCACAGTACAAACATTAGTGTTCATGAACATGTCTGTTTGTATTAGTCTTGGTGTTTTCTATGTATAGGTAATATGTATTTAAAAAAGTTTCTAAGTAAGTTTATCAGTTGTCTAGTACCCATAGTACAAGCTTCGGCTTAGTTTGGGGCTAGATGGCGCTGTGTGGCCCAGCGTGGCATGTCTTGGGTTATTTATTTTTTTATTTATTTATTTATATAGTAAAAACTCAGATCTTTACCAGTTCAATACCAGAAATAAAAGCAAACTTGCTGTTTCCAATTCCAGGCTTCGTAAAACTGGTAACTAACTCATTAATAGGAAATACCGCAAAATATTGTTGATCTACCTATACATTGATTTAAATCTCGCATTAAGTCCTTTTAATAATAATAATAAATATCAGACAACATCACATACATTGCTCCGACCCCAAAGTAAGTAGCTTAAGCACTTGTGTTATGGGTATCAGAACAACGAAGGTACCACAAATAAATACTTAAATGTAAACACCCAGACACGGAACAAACACAAGTTTTAATCTCAAAAGGTTATTATAAAGTACAAGATTATATGGATGACAATATCACATATGGACATGATAGTCTGCTCGCTTGCGCTTATTAAAATGATAGATATTTTTATTGTATTACATATTTTTAAAAGGGGTAACTGTTGAGTTTGTTGCGGCACTTCTTCTCAGCAGGCTACACGTCGAAGTGCTGGTAGGAAAAAAGTCTGACGAGCAAAACAAGTATTACTAGTGAATCTATTGCAAAAATAAACTATTTTATTTTATTTTTTATTTAATGTACTTTTACAGCTTAACGTTTCGATTGTGTTTCAACAATACAATAATGGTCACAAGCCTAGTATTGGCTTGATATAGTCCAGCCCGTTTCGTTCAGTTTTCTTAACAACATAACAACGCCACACGTACATATTAGAAACGCCGGTTTTCCCACGATTTTCCTGCCACAAGGTGTTACTCGGCCGCTTTTTCTTCACATTCGCGGAGATCGACGGTAATTACAATCGTTATCTTGATTACGTGTTTTACAAGGCCTAGGTGAAACTGTGAGTCAAGTTTCCAGGTCATTCGAGATTATACGAGGATAAGCTATGCAAACGAAGTTAGATATTACCTACTTAAAGTAAATTAAAATTACTTTCGAATGCCTACCTATTTAACTCTATGACTATTGACACCTTAGTTAGGTGACGTCTAAACTACTAAGATACCTAACGCTCGTATATTATAATGGAAGATCTGGGTTCGATTTGGGTAGGTATTCTGAGACATGCCTAAGACGTATGGGAAGTTCTGGTATAAGAGGCAACCTTAATATGAGACAAAAAAAACTTATGCCACACTTTAAAAAATGCAAATTGAGGGATACGATAGTTCGCAATTGGGTATAAGTATGTATAATATGAAGAAATCTATAGCTCAAGGGTGCCTTATAAACAAAGAAAATACAAAAATCGGCAAATGGCGCATCTCGGTGAGCCTTCAGGGTGAGTCATCCTGAACGCTCTTTTATAAAAAAAACATCCGTTTCGGATGACAGGATCGCTATCAAATTAAACACAAGATTTGTCTAAACATGATGCATTGGACTGCATGCCAATTCGCACAAACATTCGCGAGCGCGTCGAAATTTAAGACACGTACCTACATTATGATGAAATGCATCAAGTGATATTCTAACAATCTAATTAGTGCAAACTCCGAACGTGAAGTTCTAGGAACGGTTTCATTCAAATATGCAAGTAAGTAAATAACCGAAGTGTTGCCACAATGCGCTTAAACGTTTTAATATAAATCCTGAATATTATTAGAAAGTACCTAACACTTAATTATACCAATATCGTTTTTAACGTGAAATACTCCAAATGTTCAGCGATTAGGTGCTATTTTTTTTTTGCTACTTATAAATTGATAAAGCCAGTTCACTTCGACCCTTTTCTAATCCAAGACAGCCAAGAGACAAATTGTAAATTATTACCTTCTAATTACAATATTTTGCACGATTTTTAAACTCGTCATTTCCATAACGGCCGAATGCAAAACAACAAAATCGCAAAAAAGAAATCATTTTCAGGCTTCCCTTTAAGCCATCTTAGGCATTAAGAAAACACCAGTTCAGAACACAACAGCTCACCAAGAGTTTAGTAAGAAAAGTTTGTAGCTTGTAAACAAAAGATGCATACATAAATCATAATCCACACAATAAAATCACCGGTTATACGCATCTGCATATCAAAAGTCACATCGCGATGTTTGGAGGTCTCTCATAACCTAACCGTAACCTTTGATGTTTAAGAAAAATACAGCGATTGCCAAAATATTCTTCAAAATATTTGCAGTCGAAGCTTTGGCATGCAAAGACGAGAATACTTATTAATAAACAAAGGTACGAATTAAAGTGATAGGCATCGACAATGCTAATTACTTACATACAGTTTTTTTGGCATCACAGGACTTTCATCTGCTGTGTGTTATTATGAAAATGAAGTGGTTTTCGCCGTTTATAAATACAGTTTCATTGCGTCGTTAAGCATTTTTAAATATGCACAATTGCCACTAATAACATATTTGTTTGTTAAAAACAAAGTTAACGAAATTGAAAGTTTCAGCGCTACTAATTTTAACAATAAACATTGTTTAATACCCACAAGTTTCTATATTTATCTCACGTTTGTTTAGCCATTATATTACGTACCTTTCAGCTTACCTTGCATTGTGTCTGTTTAGTCCATTATTCATTGAATCATTTATTATTTCTGACAGGTAAAAAATGTAAACACTGACTTGAAGAGAGTTAATTAAGTAGGTACCTACAATAGTTTCTTGCCGGTTTTCTTGTTGAGCCATCTAGATTCACGATAAGATAATAATTTGTATTTTCTTAATAGCAAATCCAATAACAAATGAAGAACGTTTGATTTTGACTTTACTTTGTAGTATACATGTTTGATATTATTTAGATCATTCATTCAGGTCATTTCGAAATGAAGAAAACGGTTTTCAGACATTTCAAACGACACTAGCGCCACTGCCAACACGTCACGGTGGAAATGGGAACAAAGATTTTCCTGTTTACTAGTAACCACATTAGATATTTAGTACTTTCTTGTTTGGTAATTTACGTGTGATACTTTAAATACATTAGTTTTGCCCCCAAACCGACTGTAAAGTCCTGACACAAGTGGCTCAAACGCACACATTAATGCTCACATTCGTATTGTGAATAAACATCGTAATGTAGCAGATAAACTAGGATGGGAGCCAAGACGAAAATATGCCACGGCGCGTTTTTCCATTGGATTTAGCGCTTTGGAAACGAGCAGTAGTGGCGGCGGGCAATCATTGTTAACTCACAGATGGAATGTGATAAGGCCTCTGAAGTTTACTACCGGCGAATCTGGTGGGTAAATGTGTAGGTATCTCAAAAGGAACCGTGCCTAATGTTGCGTTCCGTTGGGACAAATCGCATGTATTGTGTCGTTGTGTTGTATGGTGTGAATGTTTCTGTTTGTTTCTAAATGTTTCTGTGAGCTAATTTGTGTCATGTGAGTGTCCATTCGGAGTGTCGCGGTCGCATTGTGTGTCCTGCAAGGTCGCACGTGTGTCCACCGCATAGGTCGATGCACACAAGTCAAGGTGGGTTCGGAAATTTTCATTCAACTCCCTGTTCTATTTACATCGCCACAAATTATCGAGTGGCGCATAGCGCGCACTTCCTCCACTGACGTAGGCGAACCTTCGCATACCGTAGTACTGTGGCAACACCGAATACCGACTTCGAAATGTCATATTCCCGGAATACTTTGACATCCGGAAACTCGGACGTCTGTCATCGTCGGCGAAAGGGAAAAGGGGGACTAATTTCGTGTAATGTGGGACGGTTACCGTCCGAGTCCGGGACGCTGTTTACTGTCGCTGCTGCGGTGTTCACTGTCAAACGTGTTATCTGTTATGTGAGCAGGTGCGTGCGCGCCGGCTATATTTGTGCGGTTACATAAAGCTGTGGTGTGTGCCTCACCTCCTCTATCTTGAGGCTTGTGCGGACCACCTTGCGGGTGACCGCGCTCTCGTACGATTCCTCGATTGTCTCCGCCATGTTTGCGTTGCGCGGGCGCAGCGGGCGTCGCGCGCGATAGTTGCGGCGGTACTGAGCTCCCGCCGGTTATTTTTAGGCGGCGCGTGTGGACGGGATCGGGGCGGCGCTGGCGGCTGGGGGCGATCTGGAGCACTCCCCTACGTTAGGCTCGTCGCTCAGTACAAAACTCCAATAGTACTATCATCTACCAGACGTCGTCAGGTCTGACCAGATCTGCTCAACAACGTATTCATCATCAGCTTTTCGCAGTCCACGGCAGGACATAAGCCTATCCAATTGATTGCCACTTTAATCGATTTTGGACATGATCACTTCACTTGCCGTTCATCGTTGCTCCACTGCGCTTGAGTCTCCCTGTCCCACACTACATATTTACTTCATTTTCTCATATTGAGTTCGAAGTCATTTTTGTTATTGGTACGCAATCATGAAGAGCAGGTATAAAATAAAAATAAAAAGTAGAATCCATCTTCAGAAAGTAACATAAATATCGCGAATAAGGTGATTTCCATACAAATCGAGGATCGAGTCCCCTCAATCTTCGTTATTACCTATTGAAAGTTTCGCTACCAAAGACTCTTGAACATTGCCTGTCTATTCCACAAAGCAATGATCATATTGTTTACGTTCTAACGTTCTAATCACCATTGCATTGCAGACGGCGTCCGAGTATTCCGTATTTAAGCGGTCAGGTACTTACACTGCAGGCAATGACACTGGCCTTGCGTACCCGAAGACATGCATAGCATTGAGACGGTTCAGCCACCGCGCGCCCGGTGATTGATGAGCTCGATTTAAAAAAATATATCGGAACAGGTGAAAATAAAACGTGGCTCATTTTTGAATGACACATTCTCAACGGGAATAATAACATTTCTTTTTGTAAAGAGCATTGTCACTCGGTGAACGTTTAATGTGGGTATGTGCAGTTACGCCTCTGCTTAGAACAGAGCAATGGGTTTTTATGTCTACTTATGTCATTGTCACGTGGTTGGCTACCAGTGGACCTTATTCAGAAATGCGTTACCAAAATCTTAAGCTATTCAAACATTAATAAGTAGGTATTTGATTTAAGTAGCTGTTAGCTAATATATGTATGAGTCCGGTGATGAATTGCCATCATCACGGGTAGAAGGCTCTCCCCTTCCCCCTAGAACCTAATCAATCACTTGTTAGAAGCCATCGCCCATGCCCGATTTGTATTTTTCATACATGAACAAGCATGTTTGTTATGGTCTGGGTGTCCAACGTATAGATCTAAGTTAGTTTAGGTACCAGTTGTCTTCCCGGGCGTCGCCGGAGGGCATACAACGCATCGTATGCCCTCTGAGCCTCTCCTTCGTGCCCCGAGTGGTGAGTGCGGGGCGCGATCCACTCATAGGGGCGTAACGGTGTGGTGGGTGCAGCCACACCGTTGCACGAGGTCCGCCCGGAGAGCACTTTATTGCTCCCCGGATCCGGGGGCAGGGGTATTTGCCCTCCCCGGACCAGGAGTGCCGGCCGCTTATCATCTGCGGCTGGCCAGGGCAGGCAGGGATGTGGCCGTATACTTCGGCGCTACCCGTGTCCCTGCAACTTGCTGCCCACTGGCGGACACAGGGGGGTTTAGTGGGTATGCCCTCCCTTTTTGGGAGGTGTGAGTCCCACACACCATGCCCGCCTCCCCCCGGAGACGGCATGAAGGTGCCTAATGCATTCCCCTCTTAAAAAAATAAAGGTACCACTTGTCTTATCCATAGCGCAAGCTTCGGTTAAGTTTGTAACCCGGCGCTGCATGTCTTGGGTTCCTTATTTCAGCTCACATGCACCCACTGCCGAGTAATAAGTACTTAGGTCCCTTCGTTATGCTTATTGTACGAAGTAGAATTGTGGCAACGAGTTCCAATTAAAGACATGAGCTCAGATGAGTAATAATTTGTGTTGACGACTACGCTGACCAGAAAAAATATATTTTTAATGTTTTGTTGTGTTAAAGGAAGCCAAGATTCATTTTTAGGTCACTAGATCGGGCTGTCTTGATTCATAATGTATCATCTAATTCTTATACAACGACAATAACTAAACTTTACTCGTTTAATATATAAGGAGTTCACATCTTAAGCGAAGACGATTCGTCGCAGGTTTCTTTCCTTGATGAGTCAATTAAGAAAATGTTTTTTTTCTAATATGGCTCTGCCTTCCTTTCTCCTTTCTGCCATATCATCATCAGTATCGGCCTCTGAAAGTCCACAGCTAGACATAGACCTATAGACCTCCCCCAATGGCTACTGTCTTAAGGGGGGATTTGCCTTAGTCACCACACATGATAGGCGGGTTGGTACTCACAACTCACAATAATGTTTTATTCGTATCGGATTCCGTTTACAATAATCATTTTCATTGAGTGCTGACTGTGAAGTTGATAAATATTTTTTTTTTAATCTATCTTTTTTTATATTTAACTAGGGACCCCCACTCGCTTCGCTTCGGCATTATACAACCTACTTAAAATACAAACCTTACTCTTAAATCCCTCTGTCTATTAAAGGCGCAGCGCAGACGACAGACTATCCGTGACGCACTTTTTTGCAATTATATGCAGTAACGCACACGACGCGCAAAAATCTGTCGCGGATGTTTCACAGGCTCAACGCATACGACGCACATCTTCGATCATTCTGTCGGCAGATCTAGACGCTCTTTTTAAATGTCTCAGACGCAAACTCGATCGCACAAAAAGTGTGCCGTCTGCGCTGCACCAAAACCGCATCAAAATCCGTTGCGTAGTTTTAAAGATTATACATAGGGACAGATAGAAAACAAGAGCGACTTTGTTTTAAGTATTCTAAGTATGTAGTGAACATGCAAAGAAAACTAGGAAGAAATATACAAGTTCCACTTTTTTAGTCATATGAAGCCGTGACGAGACGGGCCGCCGGCTTCCCGGTGCGCTGTTGTCAACACCTCTGCGGTGCGGTGGCCGCGCCACTTACAGCGAGGTTGATAGATGACCGCTTTTAGACGAAATATACAAATGTATGATTCGGTATATTGTTGCATGTTTTCTTTTTGTGTTTTCAATCGTTGACCCCAAATAAGGTTGCCATCACCTAAATTCCCGGCACCGGATAAGACGGCATAATTCCGGACATTTGGGCGAAATACAGTTTTTTCCTTGGACACTTCAGAATTTTTTCATTCGTTTTTTATTATTTTGCCGTGCCTTCTTGATTGTGGATTTATCGCTTATCTATAAATTTGAGTTTGGATTTCAAGTGTCCGGATTTTACCTTACCGGACACTTTTAAAAGCCCCGGACGCCCTTCAAACTAGAACAAATCCGTCTGGAAATCCGGACGGATGGCAACCCTAACCCCAAAAAATTTTGTACCCCAAGTTTTATTCTACATAAGTATAACTACCATTAGTTGCTTCGTTTTCAAATAGGTATACGCTATATTCGTGTGGTTTCCGGATTTAAAAGAGGACGATCCTATTTCACCCCGTAAGTGTCGTAGAAGACGTATAAGGAAATATCAGGAAACTGGTAGCAGCGTATACCTGATGCTGATGATATGATATGATATAATAGATGTAGTCTGTATCCCTTTTTAGCCTATGTCCAGCAGTGGACTGCGATAGGCTGATGAAGGTAATCAGAGGTATGTATTGCAGTAATTGTCTTTGAATTATTGCAAATGGCATTAATAGTTCTTAGTTAGCTTCAAGTTCTCAAGCTGGCGAAAAAGATCGAATACCTACTTCAAGTTTTGTTTCCGTGATAATTTTTTCCGAAGGTATTGCGAATAGTTCCGCTGATAATTGTGAAGAGTAAGCCAAGTCGCTGTGGTAACAAGCAGACATTAATGTCTCTGCTAAAGTAGCCCGTAAGATGTTTCTTCAGCATCAGATCATAATCAGTATTTTGTGACAACTAACCTAACGAGATAAACAGAAACAACAATCTTGCATAATGTACAAAATGTCAAATCGGTATTATTGCAAACTACTAGCGCCATCTAGCGGTAACCAATAAAATAAAACTCGTTGAATATGTAATGATCTATGAAATACGTGTAAAATCACGCCATCTACAGAGTATTTGTTGTTTTACTGAGAAAAATTTCAGTGCGTGCTGAAACCTATACACTTCCATGTGAAGTATTTTCCTATTTAGCTACTAGCGCCAGATAATATGTAATAAGACTATATTTTGTATCAAATAAATTCATTCTATTTTAATACCTTAGCAAAATATTTTAACGTCTCAATCATTGTATTATCATCATCATCAGCCTATTGCAGTCCACTGCTGGACATAGGCCTCTCCAGTTGTTCGCCCCTTAGGGCAAACTTCTGGAGGATATACCCATAATCGCCACGCTGGGCAGACGGGTTGGCGATCGCAGGGCGTAGCTTCTTGCTCTGATACGCTGCTGCCCGTCATCGGCCTGTGGTATTTAGCTACGCCTTCTATCGTGATGGTTATACCGCCACCATTCGGTTTGCCAGAGCCTCGTTTGTTGTTCGGCAGGATGCACCACGGGCAGGTGAGGATGGCTTGGAGCGAAAAGGTGATAGGTCGCTCCCCTACATCCCATTGTATTATGCTATTGTTAAAATCTTACTATGTACCTATACCTAACACAGTTTTGACGATCTTCGAAACCGCACCACATAAAAATGAACAACACAACATTCTTATTTTATCTTGATGTTTCTTTATAAAAACAAATTGTCTGTAAACGAAGAACATAAAATACCTTCATTTTATTCGGAGATGTAAGCTTAGTTAGAGGATTAGGGCAAGGGGTCCAGCTAATTTTCAATGTATTTTAGATGGGTCGAATTAGAGGTTCAAATTTTGTTTGGAATAGATTGTGGACAGGAATATTTTTTATAATTAAAACAGGTTTTTAATTTAAAATTTATTATCTCAATACACAAACATGCATCATTACAATACTCCTCGTATCGTAAAATATCCATATAAATAAATATGCCTACCACTAAACCGCTCGAGATACATTTTTACATAAATCTTTATATTTATACATACATCTCACTGGGGTAACTTTACTAGATCTCGGTTGATATCACTTGCCCTCGCGCTAATACTTAAAAATATCATTTCATCTGTTGTTGCGCAGCTGAATATTTACTCGACTTGGCTGGAAAAGAGAGAAATACGTTAGTTACGAAAGATATGTACGGTGTTATTTTTATTACGATTTGAGCTTTAAGCGAAATGACAGCGAACATTTTTTATTTAATTAATCATATTTTGGACTGGAAGTTTTTAGGTAACCTACTTTTCTTAAATATTTATTAACATCATCATCAGCCTATTGCAGTCACTGCTGGACATGGGCCTCTCCAGTTGTTCGCCACTTAGGGCAAACATCTGGAGGATATACCCATAATCATAATGTATGTATAATACGTATATAATTACAAAAAAAAATAAGTAAGTTTATCAGTTGTCTAGTACCCGTAGTACAAACTTTAGTTGTTGTTAGTTTGGGGCTAGATGGCGCTGTGTGGCCCAGCGTGGCATGTCTTGGGTTATTTATTATTATAATCGCCATGCTGCACGCTGGGATTACCATAGATATTTAATATTACCTTTAGGTCTTTACGAAGTCAATACGAGAGGGTTGGGCACTCATGCCTCTATGTCAAACCGGACGGCTACCACTACGGCTCACCATAATCACACATTTGGTACATGATAAAAAATATGCTAAAGTTTAAGGTTACGATTATGGTGGGTTTATTTATTTATTTATTTATTTATTTAAGTACAACCACATGATACATATTATACATTCACAAATATTAGAGGTATACAACATAAACGTCTGATATGTACCACAATAACGGCGTACATAACATTCACGAAAAATAAAAATCTTGAAACGGATACACAGTAACCAACCGATGCGGTTGGGTTAGCAAGCTAAGGAGAGCCTGATAGGTATGACAACAAAATCAATTTGAACCTAGGAAGAGAAGCTCCAAATAGGTCCAATTCTGGTATCATAGCATTGAATGCGTTAAATTCGATAAGAATTCGTGCCAAAGGAGATTGGAGGCCTAGATTGGTTCGAGCAAATGGAGGGGCAAAAAATCTTGTGATCGGTTGTCTGGGGTATCTATATGGAATCGATAGAGGAATACGAGACAATAGGTCATCCGACAGAAGTTGGCCATTCAAGATTTTATGTAGAAAGCACATGTCCAAAAGTCGCCTTCTATCCTGGAGACTGGTCATATTGAATTTAGAAAGGCGTGCGCTGTATGGCTGGCGATGGGAGAAGCCACTGCATACAAAGGCCAAGTGTCTGGTAAAAGCCCGCTGTATGCTCTCAATTCTATGTGAGTGGACTTTATAGTAGGGGCTCCAAACACAAGATGCGAAATCGAGATGGCTACGCACAAGAGCATTGTATAAAATAATCCTGGTGTTAACGTTCTTGAAGTCTTTAGTATTGCGTTTAATGAAGCCAACATTCTAGCTGCCTTAGCAACAATAGAGTCCGTATGAATGTCAAACTTCAATTTACTATCAATGTGAACACCAAGATCCCTAATCACATTAACTTCTTCGATTTGTACGCCCCGATCTCGGTGATGTGGTGGGTTGATTCTTAAACTAGGAAAATTCCTGTGCATCGTGTGCCCTCTGAGCCTCTCTTCGTGGTGAGTGCGGGGGCGCGATTCACTCAATGGGGCGTAACGGTGTGGTGGGTGCAGCCACACCGTCAACGAGGTCCGCCCGGGGAGCACTCTATTGCTCCCCGGATCCGGGGGTAGGGGTATTTGCTTATCATCTGCGGCTGGCCAGGGCAGGCAGGGATATGGCCGTATGCTTCGGCGCTACCCGTGTCCCTGCAACTTGCTGCCCACTGGCGACACAGGGGGGTTTAGTGGGTGTGCCCTCCCTTTTGGGAGGTGTGAGTCTCACAAACCATGCCGCCTCCCCCGGAGACGGCATGAAGGTGCCTAATGCATTCCCCTCTTAAAAAAAATAAAAAAAAGGAAAATTCCTGTACCTTAAGATATCAACCCTCCACCTCTCTAATGACATAGTCACTATACGTATTGTGTAGTGTTAGAGGAGAATAATCAACAGCTGCGGCACAGCACTATTCGCCACGCTCAAGAGTCACCGCACTAACGTTGACAGTTGAAGTTTGACACTGACAGCTGTCATAGAGCTCCCGCCAATTATTACTTTTTCTCTCTCTGGTTGAATGAGTTTTTGTAATCGGATTCTGTTATTAAATACTTTCAGATTATCAATTTTTGTGTTATCAGTAGGTATACTCGTAAGTGGCAGCTACAAGAGCAGTGGTTGTCTACGAGGATAGGTGATAAGTGTTGTACTAACATGACGCGCATGGTGTTGGTGAAGCCTGAGCCCTGCTTCCAGCCGGTGACGATGACGACGGCGTCGCCCGTCTTGAGGAAGCCGCGCGCGCGGCCGAACTGCAGACCGTACTGCACGCGGTTGTCCACGTCCTTCAGCCAGTCGCCCGCCGCCGCCTCTGCGTACAAAAAGCGCACACGTTAGAACCAACATACCCCATTTTAATCCATTCACGTCAGTCCATTGCTGGACATAGGCCTCTCCCAATACGCGTCTCTTCGATCGGTCCCGGGCCTCTCGCATCCAGCTCTTGCCAGCCGTCCTGCGCAAATCGTCACTCCACTAGTCTGAGGGCGTCCTACACTACGTCCTTTAGGAGAGGTAGGGCATAGCGAATCTTCGCTCGATTGAGCCGCCCGTCGGGGAAGGACCTCCACCCTATAGAATACCGCAGTCAAATGACCTCTGGGTCGTGTTTCTGCCGGTGAGTAGGGTTTCCGGAGCTCGTGGGGGGTTAGGGTTGGGCCGGCATGGCGGTGGCAACTGACAAGTAACTGACCAGTTACTTGCCCGTTGTCACAGCGACTTGGACTTCTCTTTCGCTTTCCATCAGGCGTAGGGAAGCCATTTTGTCGAGCCACTATAAAAAAATAATTACGTATTGGGGTTTACAGACCCCTCTTTTCCAGCACTTTGGGCAAGTGCCAAAGGCGGAGGGCTCAGTTCAAATCATCGTCATCATCATCAGCCTATTGCAGTCCACTGCTGGAGATAGGCCTCCCCAGTTCCGCGACCGCTTGATCGCCACTTAGGGAAAACATCTAGAAGATATACCCATAATCGCCAAGCAGCGCGTAGCTTCTTGCAACCGGTGACGCTGCAGCCAGTCATCGGCCTGTGGTATTTAGCTACAGCCTTTAAATGTGACGGTGATGGTTATACCGACACCAGTCGGCTGCCAGATCCTCGTTTGTTATTCCTTGCGGCAGTACTCGGCAGGTCGCTAGCGGCAGTACTCACGCTGGTAGACGATGGGCAGCACGCCGCGGTACAGGTGCGCCTGGCGCGCGGGTCTGCGCGTGGCGCGTGACGGCTATGATGGGGCAGCGCGGCCGGTACTGAGCAGGTCGCTAGCGGCAGTACTCGGCAGGGTCGCTAGCGGCAGTACTCACGCTGGTAGACGATGGGGCAGCACGCCGCGGTACAGGTGCGCCTGGCGCGCGGTCTGCGCGTGGCGCGTGACGGCTATGATGGGGGCAGCGCGGCCGGTACTGAGCAGGTCGCTAGCGGCAGTACTCGGCAGGTCGCTAGCGGCAGTACTCACGCTGGTAGACGATGGGCAGCACGCCGCGGTACAGGTGCGCCTGGCGCGCGGTCTGCGCGTGGCGCGTGACGGCTATGATGGGGCAGCGCGGCCGGTACTGAGCAGGTCGCTAGCGGCAGTACTCGGCAGGTCGCTAGCGGCCAGTACTCACGCTGGTAGACGATGGGCAGCACGCCGCGGTACAGGTGCGCTGGCGCGCGGTCTGCGCGTGGCGCGTGACGGCTATGATGGGGCAGCGCGGCCGGTACTGAGCAGGTCGCTAGCGGCAGTACTCGGCAGGTCGCTAGCGGCAGTACTCACGCTGGTAGACGATGGGCAGCACGCCGCGGTACAGGTGCGCCTGGCGCGCGGTCTGCGCGTGGCGCGTGACGGCTATGATGGGGCAGCGCGGCCGGTACTGAGCAGGTCGCTAGCGGCAGTACTCGGCAGGGTCGCTAGCGGCAGTACTCACGCTGGTAGACGATGGGCAGCACGCCGCGGTACAGGTGCGCCTGGCGCGCGGTCTGCGCGTGGCGCGTGACGGCTATGATGGGGCAGCGCGGCCGGTACTGAGCAGGTCGCTAGCGGCAGTACTCGGCAGGTCGCTAGCGGCAGTACTCACGCTGGTAGACGATGGGCAGCACGCCGCGGTACAGGTGCGCCTGGCGCGCGGTCTGCGCGTGGCGCGTGACGGCTATGATGGGGCAGCGCGGCCGGTACTGAGCAGGTCGCTAGCGGCAGTACTCGGCAGGTCGCTAGCGGCAGTACTCACGCTGGTAGACGATGGGCAGCACGCCGCGGTACAGGTGCGCCTGGCGCGCGGTCTGCGCGTGGCGCGTGACGGCTATGATGGGGCAGCGCGGCCGGTACTGAGCAGGTCGCTAGCGGCAGTACTCGGCAGGTCGCTAGCGGCAGTACTCACGCTGGTAGACGATGGGCAGCACGCCGCGGTACAGGTGCGCCTGGCGCGCGGTCTGCGCGTGGCGCGTGACGGCTATGATGGGGCAGCGCGGCCGGTACTGAAGCAGGTCGCTAGCGGCAGTACTCGGCAGGTCGCTAGCGGCAGTACTCACGCTGGTAGACGATGGGCAGCACGCCGCGGTACAGGTGCGCCTGGCGCGCGGTCTGCGCGTGGCGCGTGACGGCTATGATGGGGCAGCGCGGCCGGTACTGAGCAGGTCGCTAGCGGCAGTACTCGGCAGGTCGCTAGCGGCAGTACTCACGCTGGTAGACGATGGGCAGCACGCCGCGGTACAGGTGCGCCTGGCGCGCGGTCTGCGCGTGGCGCGTGACGGCTATGAGGGGCAGCGCGGCCGGTACTGAGCAGGTCGCTAGCGGCAGTACTCGGCAGGTCGCTAGCGGCAGTACTCACGCTGGTAGACGATGGGCAGCACGCCGCGGTACAGGTGCGCCTGGCGCGCGGTCTGCGCGTGGCGCGTGACGGCTATGATGGGGCAGCGCGGCCGGTACTGAGCAGGTCGCTAGCGGCAGTACTCGGCAGGTCGCTAGCGGCAGTACTCACGCTGGTAGACGATGGGCAGCACGCCGCGGTACAGGTGCGCCTGGCGCGCGGTCTGCGCGTGGCGCGTGACGGCTATGATGGGGCAGCGCGGCCGGTACTGAGCAGGTCGCTAGCGGCAGTACTCGGCAGGTCGCTAGCGGCAGTACTCACGCTGGTAGACGATGGGCAGCACGCCGCGGTACAGGTGCGCCTGGCGCGCGGTCTGCGCGTGGCGCGTGACGGCTATGATGGGGCAGCGCGGCCGGTACTGAGCAGGTCGCTAGCGGCAGTACTCGGCAGGTCGCTAGCGGCAGTACTCACGCTGGTAGACGATGGGCAGCACGCCGCGGTACAGGTGCGCCTGGCGCGCGGTCTGCGCGTGGCGCGTGACGGCTATGATGGGGCAGCGCGGCCGGTACTGAGCAGGTCGCTAGCGGCAGTACTCGGCAGGTCGCTAGCGGCAGTACTCACGCTGGTAGACGATGGGCAGCACGCCGCGGTACAGGTGCGCCTGGCGCGCGGTCTGCGCGTGGCGCGTGACGGCTATGATGGGGCAGCGCGGCCGGTACTGAGCAGGTCGCTAGCGGCAGTACTCGGCAGGTCGCTAGCGGCAGTACTCACGCTGGTAGACGATGGGCAGCACGCCGCGGTACAGGTGCGCCTGGCGCGCGGTCTGCGCGTGGCGCGTGACGGCTATGATGGGGCAGCGCGGCCGGTACTGAGCAGGTCGCTAGCGGCAGTACTCGGCAGGTCGCTAGCGGCAGTACTCACGCTGGTAGACGATGGGCAGCACGCCGCGGTACAGGTGCGCCTGGCGCGCGGTCTGCGCGTGGCGCGTGACGGCTATGATGGGGCAGCGCGGCCGGTACTGAGCAGGTCGCTAGCGGCAGTACTCGGCAGGTCGCTAGCGGCAGTACTCACGCTGGTAGACGATGGGCAGCACGCCGCGGTACAGGTGCGCCTGGCGCGCGGTCTGCGCGTGGCGCGTGACGGCTATGATGGGGCAGCGCGGCCGGTACTGAGCAGGTCGCTAGCGGCAGTACTCGGCAGGTCGCTAGCGGCAGTACTCACGCTGGTAGACGATGGGCAGCACGCCGCGGTACAGGTGCGCCTGGCGCGCGGTCTGCGCGTGGCGCGTGACGGCTATGATGGGGCAGCGCGGCCGGTACTGAGCAGGTCGCTAGCGGCAGTACTCGGCAGGTCGCTAGCGGCAGTACTCACGCTGGTAGACGATGGGCAGCACGCCGCGGTACAGGTGCGCCTGGCGCGCGGTCTGCGCGTGGCGCGTGACGGCTATGATGGGGCAGCGCGGCCGGTACTTGCTGAGCAGGTGCGCCGAGCGGCCGCTGGTGGTGATCACCACGATGGCGGCCGCCAGGCAGATGTTGGACGCTGAGACGGCCGCGATGGCGACCGAGTGGTCCTGCTTGATTGGCGGCTTCACCTGCGGTTGCAATGCGAGCGGTGAGATTTGGAAGCGCGAGTTTATGAGTTACATAAGGGAGCAGCCACGTGGTGCGGTGCGGCGCCGCACCGTCATGTCTGTACGGTGTGAGTTGCGGTTTGACACTTCAGTTCCGTGTCTACTCGTAGTGTTAAAGTGGCAATGTACTCGTAATATCAATGAGTAGATCCGCTGCGGCGCCGCACCGCACCGTGTGGCTTCTCTCTAAGGGTGCGTCCACATTTTACGAATGCGCGCGAACTGCTCGCGGGCGGAGCAGAAGTGACGAACCTTAAATGCGCGCGCGCAGCTCGCGAGCCGGTTACACTGCACATTCGCGGCGCCATCGCGCCAGTGGTAAGTAAGAACTGTAAGCGCGAGATTTGAGCGCGCACTCAGTTCACAAGCCTCGCATGAGGCGCACCGAACGATTACAGTAACTGCATGCGCACAGCTCCCGAGGCGGTCGCGAGTTGCACGTACGCGGCGCATTCGTGAGATGAGCACCTTTATACAATCAGACCCCAATCAGTATTAACCTCGTAAGACCGAGATTTCTAGTAAGTAGATTAGGATTTTAAAAGGACAATCAGTCTTATGACTTTAAAGATTATTTCATCTATAATAATACAACAAGCTTACAGCAACACTCATGTCAAATTACCACGTTAATTATGTCTTCACACTAATTAATTAGGTCAAGTTATCACCCTAGTTTTACCTCATAAATTATGTCAAGTTACCTCACAAATTATGTCAAGTTGCCATACCAAGTCAAGTTACCACATAAATTATGTCAAGTTACCACACAAATTATGTCAAGCTACCACACTAATTATAACAGGTTACCACAATAATTGTGTCAAGTTACCACGCTAATTGTGTCAAGTTACCACGCAAATTACGTCAAGTTACCACGTCTATCGTACCCAGTTACTACCACACTAATTTTATCTCAAGTTACCACACTTATTATGTCAAGTTACCACACTAAGCACATCAAGTTGCCACACTAAAGTCAAGTTACCTCGCTGACAAGGTCGGTGAACAGCTGCTTGTGCCAAATAGCGGCCTCTGCCTCCTTGCAGATGTTTGCCATGGTCAGTACGCACTCCAGGGGGTAGTCTCCCTTCGCCGTCTCCCCGGACAGCATGACGCAGTCGGCTCCGTCCAGGATCGCGTTGGCAACATCAGAGGTCTCTGCGCGGGTGGGGCGCGGCTTCTTCACCATGGACTCCAACATTTGGGTGGCGCAGATCACTGGCTTTCCTACCTGTGGTGGGGGAAATATGACAGGTGTGAAAATTGAAAAGAAAAAAGCTTGATAAGGAATAATTAAATAGTGCTTGGTACAGTTTAGCGAATTTTCGCTCGAATGAGAGAGATAGGGCATAGCGAATTTTCGCTCGAATTGAGCCGCCCGTCCGGGGAAGGACCTCCACCCTATAGAATACCGCAGTTTAATGACCGTGGTTCGTGTTTCTGCGGGTGAGTAGGGTTCCCGGAGCTCGAGGGGGGTTAGGGTTGGGCCGGCATGGCGGTGGCAACTGGCAAGTAACTGACCAGTTACTTGCCCGTTGTCACAGCGATTTGGGTTTCTCTTTCGCTTTCCATCAGGCGTAGGGGAGCCATTATGTCGAGCCAATATAAAAAAAAAGCTCAACTAAAACTTTCTGTGTGTTATGTTATAAATAATTATGGTAGCAGACTGCTATGTTCAATGATTAATTTCCATGCCTCAAACTTGACTTTCAAAATCCTAATTCCCAATCATTTTGCAAAAAAAAAAACACTGCCAAAAAGAACCATTAAAAGTCGGATCTTAATGGTTATTTTTTGGGAGTCATCAAATAACTTTCAAAATCAAACATAATAATAACCCGAGACACGCTGGGCCAAACAGCGCCATCTAGTCTCAAACTAAGCCAAAGCTAGTACTATGGGTACTAGACAACCGGTAAACTTACTTTGATACGTTTTTAAAACATAGTCATCTAGCCTATTGTTATTGTTACTACTGTTTTTAATAGGGAGTAGGGATATAATATAAACTTACGCTGTTGCATCGGGAGATCATGGTCTTTTGTGCGAGGAACACTTTCTCTGGCGGGATCTCGATACCGAGGTCACCACGCGCAACCATGATGCCGTCGGATTGCTGAAATAAAGGGAAACATTATTATTACATCAATGTCGTGGGAATTGCCCATATCATGATCTTTTTTTATGACAGACATTGGCACCTGATGGGAACTGTCCCTTCAGCCCATTGATACCACACTAGACGAGTCACATGTGCGTTTCTGGACCTTGACAAATTTGTAGGCTCGCTTTTTGAAGTTGTATCTGTCACCGGAAAATAGCAAGAACCGTAAGTTGATCAATTTCCTAGGTAGTTGATTAACTTTCGGAATATAACAAACGGTAGTTGAAATGTATTATTTAACGCAATGGGTTTCAGTTAATTGGTCAACTTACGGTAGCCTGGCAGTAATTTAATAATTTACGATTTTGACACGAGTAAAATCGTCCTCAAATGGGCCAATTGTTGCTCAATGTACTATTTAACGGTGCACTATTATCCGTAACTTAATACTGTTCCCTGATTGGTTGCCGTGATAACACCACGTGAACCATTGAACCAATCAACGTTCACCTCACCTTAGTCGGATGATTTAACGGCAAGACCCCGTCAAATGACCAATTTACTAAAATACATAAAGTTAAATAATACATTTCAACTGCCGTTTATTATTTTGCGGAAGTTAATCAAATACTTAGGAAATCGATCAACTTACGATTCTTGCTATTTTCCGGTGACATATCCATTCGGTAAAGTCGTAACTGGAAGGTTGATTCCAAAGAACCATTGCACGAGGCCAAAAATTTACCAGCAAAACGTACCGTGGAAGACACTCAACTCAACTAAAAACTAAAACTATGATATGCTCCAAAATTTCACGAAATAGTCGCATTTATATAGTAGTCAACACTTTCCATTGACAAAACCTAGATGATAATGCTTTGGCCAGATCAATAATAAGAAATCGATTGTCGGTATTTTCAAATAAAAACGCAGCTACTAAGGAAATAATCATAACTATTATGATCATATTGGGAAACAATCATATTAAATTAACTAGCTGTGCCAGCGGCGTCGCTCGCGTGGATATCGGGTTTCAAAAATAACGGACTTCCATATACCCATACCCATCTATACCTTGTGCCTAAGTTTTAAGTTAGACCTCTAGCAATACATTGGTAAAAACCGCATTCAATTCTATGCAGTAGTTTTCGCGTAATGCGCGTTCAAACATACAGGTTTAAATTTCTCGCGTTTTCCCAACACTTCCCGTCACTGCTCCGCTCCTATTGATTGTAGCGTGATGAAAAGTATCCTATAACCTGCCCAGGAGTATGAAGAATAATTGTACCAAGTTTCGTCAAAATCTGTTCAGTAGTTTTTTTTCTATAACGAACATACAGACAGACAGACAAAAATTTTACTGATTGCATTTTTGGTATCAGTATCGATCACTTATCACCCCCTGATAGTTATTTTGAAAAAATATTTTATGTACAGAATTGACCTCTCTACAGATTTATTATAAGTATAGATTTCTGTAAGCAGCGATAACCAAACTTACACAGATCCTTTCCCCCAATACTATACCTCTACAGATTCATACAACATTAGAACCCAGCTATTCGACCTGATTCAAGCAAATCGGGTTAACCAATTTATAGAGTAGTCATCCATGTAGGCTGAACTATTACATAGCAAAATGCAGATTGGCATCATCCGTTTGCAAAGATTAGCAAATTGCGCAAATACCAGAATGAATAGGAACACTCTGGTTCAAAACCAGAGTATACTTTTGTTACGGTACTGCCAGAAAAATATGATAATACATATAGACTTTTAGAAGTGGTAGCGGGAATAATAATATTATCATGATCCAATCTAGACTACATCGATCAAAATCAAAGGAGACTAGCTAACCAATTATGCAGGAGGAATTTAATAGGTACAGTAGAGGGTCGATTGTCCGAACTAACAAAAAAAATGCATGACTTTTATTACTATGTGGTTCCAAACTAAGCCCGAAGCTTGTACTATCTATGGATACTAGACCAGTGATAAACTGTACATATTTGTTAAAACTTTTTTCACTAACTAAACGTTTTTTCTTTTTTTCTATATAGGTATATGTACTTTTTTTCGGGTCCACTTTCCTGGTTAATCTCCTCCACTGAAATATTTTCAGATGATACTTACGGCAACAGAGTGGTGGCGGTTTAACCATCACAATTGAAGGCATAGCTAAATACCATAGACCGATGACAGGCAGCAGCGTCACCGGAGCGACAAGCTACGCCCTGCGATCGCCAACCCGCCTGCCCAGCGTGGCGGTTATGGGTATATCCTCCAGATGTTTGCCCTAAGTGGTGAGCAGCTGGAGAGAGCTATGTCCAGCAGTGGACTGCAATAGGCTGATGATGATGATGGCGTTCAGCAGTGGACGGACCAAGGCTGTTGATTGATCGATTGATGTAAACTTACAGCAATAATCTCGTCGAGGTTCACCATTCCCTGGTGGTTCTCGATCTTGGAGATGATCTTGATGTTCTTGCCCTTCTCGCCGAGGATGGCGCGGATCTCCTGCAGCGCGGCGCCGTTGCGGATGAAAGACGCAAAGATCATGTCCACCTGGAGACAAAGTTTATTTTTATAGTAAAACATATTATCGCCTTCTTTCTGCTACTGGTAGAGAACGGATTGTTCAAGTCAGAGAGGTAGGGCATAGCGAATCATCGCTCGAACTGAGCTGCCCGTCCGGGGTAGGACCTCCACCCTATAGAATACCGCAGCCAAATGACCTCCGGGTCGTGTTCCTGCCGGTGAGTAGGGTTTCCGGAGCTCTTGGGGGTCGGGGTTGAGCCGGCATGCGGTGGCAACTGACAGGTAACTGACCAGTTACTAGCCTGTTGTTACAGCGACTTGGGTTTCTCTTTCGCTTTCCATCAGGTAAAAAGTAGTGCGGGCGGATATAAATGGTGCAGTTCGGACGCATTTGGCTTGCATTTCTATTGCAGTTGTGCCAATTGCTTATATGTGTCACCGGAAAATTCCGGAAAATAATAAACGGCAGTTGAAATGTATTATTTAACGCAATGGATTTCAGCTAGTTGATCAATTTACGGTAGCCTGACAGTCATTTGGTCATACACAGTCAGGTGACATATGCATTCATAACAAACAGTAGATTTTCTAATTGATTTCATTTCTCGACGCGTCGGTCAAATCATTTTCTAGGAAAACTATAGAAAACAGGTAAAATTGTACGAGTAAAGTAAAAATCGACAAGAACGTTCGCACTCTCATAACAGTGTTTACTTCAGTGTTACACAACAATTATATTTAGCGTAGTGAAGGTCATTGTATTCGCACGCAGAGATAAACGTCACCAAATCAATTACACGTATGAAATAGGAAGCTAGTTGTCTTATTAGGTCAAAGATAATCGAATTGAGGCCCTATCTTGTAAGCAATAAAGTTTATTACACAAAGTGATTGGGCTTACACGATGTTTCATAGTGATATGTGATGAGAATCACACGTATGTCGCGGGGAGGTGAATGACAAGTGTGTGATAAGATTTGGATTGGATTAAGGGGTCGTATGGATTAAGGGGATTATACGAATCAACACAAGTGGAAATTTAAGTTGTGATATTGGTAGATAGAGCTCTGTAGGATTCGTGGCGATTGGCAAAACAATGATTTACGTTAATGCCTTAATATGTATTTGTATTTGTATGCCTTTGTATGCATTAACTAGCAAACCCGGCGAACTCCGTTTCGCCACCAGATGGCTGTTTTTTTTTCTTTGCTATAAACCTCACGGAGCCCGAGACCTTTCTAACGAATGCAAAACCGTGGAAATCGGTTCGTGCGTTCTGGTGTTATAGCGTCAGGGAGGAAAACCCGACTTATTTTTATATAGTAGATGTTGTCATGTAAAAACTATGAACCGATTTTGCTGAAATATTTTACCGAAAAATCATAACCGAAACCGAAAAATCATACCACAGGGTGGTGGCCTGTCTTCCAACCCGTCGCCATCCCTACGCCTGATGGAAAGCGAAAGAAAAGCCCAAGTCGCTGTCACAACGGGCAAGTAGCTGGTCAGTTACTTGTCAGTTGTCACCGCCATGTCGGCCTAACCCTAACCCCCCACGAGCTCTGAAAACCCTACTCACCAGCAGAAATACGACCCGGAGGTCATTTGGCGGCTCAATTCGAGCGAAGAATCGCTTTACCTTACTTCTACTATAAGGTTCTACTACGAAGTAGAAGTCAATATAAATGTTATTGTATCATGTGTGTGAACGTACTGTGTCCCGGGATTTGTTATGCAATTAGTGATAAGTACTTACACCCTTACAGGGGATGTAAGGGAGCGGCCTATCATCTTTTCGCTCCAAGCCAACCTCACCTGCCCGTGGTGCATCCTGCCAAATAACAAACGGGGCGCTGGCAACCGACTGGTGGCGGTATAACCATCACGATTGAAGGCGTAGCTAAATACTAAAGACTGGTGATGGGCAGCAGCGTCACAGGAGCAAGAAGCTACGCTCTGCGATCGCCAACCCGCCTGCCCAGCGTGGCGATTATGGGTATATCCTCCAGATGTTTGCCCATAGTGGCGAACAGCTGGAGAGGCCTATGTCCAGCAGTGGACTCCAATAGGCTGATGATGATGATGATGATGATGATCATGTGTGTGCACGTACTGTGTCCCGGGATTTGTTATGCAATTAGTGATAAGTACTTACACCCTGTTCGACACCGAAGAGCAAGTCGGACTTGTCCTTCTCGGAGACGGCGGGCAGATCCACGGGGAGCCCGGGCAGGTTCACACCCTTGCGGGAACCGAGCATACCTGACGACAACAAGAGGAAAGTTAACGGAGGTACTGTAGGAACAGACTTGTCCCTACGAAAAGTGGAAGTACTTCCGCCGAGCTAGGTGATCGTGCTTGGGGACCGCGGTCCGATGGACATCTTGGTTTTTCGTATATATAGCGAGTCGTGATGAAAACTTCGTTTGCGCGTTGTAGGATTCTGTATTGTAGCGATGTATAGATACATGTTGCTATAGTACTATGTAACTATGTAAGGAAAGGTTTCAATCGGTAAAACAAGGAACCTTTACCTGAAGGTTGTCTGGAAGAGATCGCTTACTAGCGATAAGACCGCCTAGATTGTACCACAAGATGTCTGTATCACCTTTTCTGTACTAATTGTGTATTTTGTGCAATAAAGAGTATCTATCTATCTAAGGATTTTTTTTTCAGAGAATATCTTTATTGCACAATAGAAATAGTGTACAAAAAGCGGACTTAATGCCGCATAGGCGTTCTCCACAAGTCAACTATTGTACTAAGCAGAAATAAATGTAAGTAGGTAGCGTGCTGCAAATTTGGATGGGATAGAACTACGATGATAGTCAAGGCGACCTTGTCATCATCACCGGACTGTTGGGGGAGCGGAAGGCCGAGAGCCTTCAGAAATTTCATATAAACATTCATGTAGGAGACCGTGCACTAAGCACACAACCTTGAATAGACATTTGGGCTAACGTGCACGCGTCCTGAACAGTACATAGTTGAATTTCTACCTAAATGGGACAAGCATCTGGTATGTAAGGGAGAGCCTATCATCTTTTCGCTCCAAGCCAACCTCACCTGCTCGTGGTGCATCCTGCCGAATAACAAACAAAGCGCTAGCAACCGACTGGTGGAGGTATAACCATAACATATATATGTCACCGGAAAATAGCAAGAATCGTAAGTTGATCAATTTCCTAGGTAGTTGATTAACTTCCGGAAAATAATAAACGGCAGTTGAAATCTATTATTTAACGTATGTATTTTAGTAAATTGATCATTTTACGGGGTCTTGCCGTAAAATGATCCGACGAAGGCGAGGTGAACGTTGATTGGTTCAATGGCTCACGTGGCGTTATCATGGCAACCAATAAGGGAACAGTGTATTAATTGACGGGTAATAGTACACCGTTAAATAGTACCTTGAGCAACGATTGGCCCATTTGAGGACGATTTTACTTGTATCAAAATCGTAAATTATTAAATGACTGTCAGGCTACAGTAAATTGATCAACTAACTGAAATCCATTGCGTTAAATAATACATTTTAACTTCCGTTTATTATTTTCCGGAAGTTAATCAACTACCTAGGAAATTGATCAACTTACGATTCTTGCTATTTTCCGGTGACATATAATATAAGTGCAGGATGCACCACGGGCAGGTGAGGTTGGCTTGGAGCGAAAGGATGATAGGTCGCTCGCTCCCTCCCTTACATCCCATATAATCCAACACTACCTGCTGCGATAGGCTGATGATGAAGCATCTGGTTCATCACACTCACCTCCATTCTCAATGGTGCACGTGAGCGTGTCAGTGCTGGCCGACTGGCAGATGACGGAGATGAGGCCGTCGTCGATGAAGATCCTGTTGCCGGGCTTCACCACGCTGGTGATGTTCTTGTAGTCCACGTACACGACGGACGCGGTGCCCTTCTCTTGGAGGCCGGCGTCCGTGGTCAGCTTGATGGTCTCGCCTTTCTTGAGCTCCACTTCCGCGGAGCCACCCTGAGGGAGGAGGCTTGCTGTTAGATTCGCAAACATATACCATTTATCATAGTGTTATATGGCCTTCCAAGCGTGGTGATTAAGGCAAATTGCCCCAAATGACAGATGATGTGGAAGGTCAAAGAGTATGGGCATCTTCTATTGAATTAAGCGTTAGATTATGTCCATCAGTAGACCTCTCTTTCGTTTACATCAGACGATGCGAGACACTTTGCTGCTATTAAAAAAAGGCTCTTGTACGTATCTATATAGTCATCATCTGGTACTCAAGCATAAAAGGGGTAACAACCTTAGGGGCTGCGCAGACGACAGACTTTTTGTGCGATACAGTCTGCGTCTGAGACATTTAAAAAGAAAATCTTGGTCCCTACAGCTCTGCCGACAGAATAATTGAAGATGTGCGTTGAGTCTGTGAAATATCCGCGACAGATTTTTGCGCGTCGTGTGCGTTACTGCATATAATTGCATCACAGACTAAAAAGTGCGTCACGGATAGTCTGTCGTCTGCGCTGCCCCTTAATTTGAGACTCTGTGAGGAAGAAAGTGTTATCTATATCTATATTTTAAAAAATGCCTGACATCAACAATGAACAACGGTGAACAGCCAGTCCTGATCTCAGGGCCCTTGGTGTCAGAGCGATGGCAAAAAAAAAACCTAAAGATCTTATAAAAACACCCTCCAACAGTCTAGTGCTGATCTAAGGCCCCTTGGTGTCTAGGGCAATAGCGCGCGAGAAGGGCATGTCCAGGATGGACCTTCAGGATCGTTGCCCCCTCCATCATAAAAGACACTTAGAGAAGTTAGAAAAGCACTTACACCCTCCAAAAGTCCAGTCCTGATTTCAGGGCCCTTGGTGTCCAGGGCGATGGCGAGCGAGAAGGGCATGCCCAGCTTGGCGCTGTAGTTCTTCTCGGCCTGGCGGCAGTTGGCGATGGTCTCCGCGTGGTACTCGTGCGAGAAGTTCATGCGGGCGACGTTCATGCCCGTCTCCATCATCTGCTCTAGCATGCCGACAACGCACCTGAGTCTCCCCCGGTGTTGCAGTGTCCATGGACTGAAGTGTTCACTTTCTACGTCCTGCTAGGAAACTGGCAGCCGAATGGTGGCGATATAACCATCACTATGAAGGCTTAGCTAAATACCACAGGCGGATGAAGGGCAGCAGCGTCAGCGGAGCGAGGAGCGATCGCCAACAAAGCTTCCAGATGTTTGCTCAAAGTGACGAACAACTGGAAAGGCCCATGTCCAGCAGTGAAGTAAGATAGGCTGATGATGAGAGAAGTTAAAAGAACGCTTATAACCTCTTAACAGTTCAGTTCTGGTGTTCAGAGCGATAGCCAGCGAGAAGGGCATGTCCCGGATGGATCTTCAGGCTCGTTTGCCCCCTATATCATGAAAAAAAAACCTAGAGAACTTATAAAAGCACTTACACCCTCCAGCAGTCCAGTCCTAATCTCAGGGCCCTTGGTGTCCAGGGCGATGGCGAGCGAGAAGGGCATGCCCAGCTTGGCGCTGTAGTTCTTCTCCGCCTGGCGGCAGTTGGCGATGGTCTCCGCGTGGTACTCGTGCGAGCCGTGCGAGAAGTTCATGCGGGCGACGTTCATGCCCGTCTCCATCATCTGCTCTAGCATGCCGACGTCGCGGGAGGCGGGGCCTGTGATGGGGTAAGGTGAGATTAGTGGAACAGTTGCAAGACGTTGCCTCTCTCTTCAGAAAATTAAAAAAAATATATTTCTGCAAATAGATTCAGTAGTAATACTTTTGCACGTCAAACCGGCCGTTGTGAAAGTCTTTGGGGGAGGCCTATGTCCTGCAGTGGATCCCCTACGGCTGAATAAGATGATGATGATGATCCCTTCACTCTCATAACCCGATGAAACGAACAAACCGAGGATCTATCTGACTTTTCCTAGGCATGGTTGATGCAAGGTTAAAAGGTTACAAGTTTAAAGCGTAGGTGTTATCATTAAATAGTAAAATCAGTAGGTCTAGTGTTGAACACATAATAATTAGCGGAATACTACACAAGTCAATGAGGTTAACTACTGTAGGTAGGTAATGGATAAATCTTTACGTCCACTGTAATCTTATTATGTAAGTATTTATTTTAATTAATTGCAGTTTGATCATAAAGGTACCCAATAATTGTATTCGTTTCATATTATTAATAATTTATTTATTTATATCTGACAACATCACATTTATTGTTCTGATCCCAAAGTAAGTAGCTTGTATTATGGGTATCAGAACAGATAACCTAGTCACTGCACACCAACGGTAAAAGTAATAACGCAATCTGATCAAAAAAAAATACTAGACACGGAGCCAACACAGTACATCACACGAATGTTTTGTCCCGGGTGGGAATTAAACCAACGATTTTGAAAGCAGAGGTCACTACCATCGCCGTCGGGCCAGTCAAATGTATAAATTCAGGGAAGTTGCAAGCAATTTTCATAATAGATTTTCAAACTTCTTGGAATTAGTGGCGCAGTAGGTTTAGCGACCAGTCGTACAACCGGTACACAAATCGATGGCGGGGTCAACGCAAAGGTTACGGCCGGGAATGACCAGCAAGCAGCTAAATTATGATGCATTAGTATGCAAAAAAAAGAAAACTAGTTCGATGAGGTCGCGGGGTCCACCAAAGGATAACTCATGGGTGTCGCAAGTACTTTTGGCTGGAACATGGAACTTGGCTAACACACTCCCGCGTGTCCAGATTATTGTTTGTACCTACTGGGCCATAAGTAATTCTGTTCAGGAACATTAAACAATGTGATGTATGGATCCATTTTACATAACGGAAAGTAGGCAAGGTCATTGTACGCATTGACCTTTCATATAGCATTCTGTACAAGTATAACTTAAACTCGGATGCATAGATATAGGAATGACGCCTACAGTTTTATACATGGTAGTTTCATTATACTCTAAACGATTTTTCTTACAACTACCTATTTGAGGGGGTTAACTATTTGAGACTTAACAACAGCCGATATCTACATTCTGGATCCAGCGGAGGAGTCATTTAACTGTATCTTTACAAGAGCTTTACAAGAGCCTGTGTTGGCGGCCTATGTCCAGCAGTTGACGTTGTAGGCTGATGATGGACTTACCAATGGTACAGATGATGCCGGAGAGCCGCACGTAGGACGCCTTGGAGTCGATGTCCAGGGCGCAGATGTGCTGCAGGTGCGAGCCTGCGTTGGCGGCCTATGTCCAGCAGGTGACGTTGTAGGCTGATGATGGACTTACCAATGGTACAGATGATGCCGGAGAGCCGCACGTAGGACGCCTTGGAGTCGATGTCCAGGGCGCAGATGTGCTGCAGGTGCGAGCCTGCGTTGGCGGCCGCGGCTTGCATGGCGGGCTTGTCTGCGGCGCCGGTCTGTTGAACAACAGTCCTCGTTAGAAAGAAAGAAAAGTACAACATAGTGGCTTCCTTTGCTCGATAATATGCGCAAAAGAAGCTTTTTTTTTATTTCACCGGGGAAAATGCCTTTACGCATCCCTGCTGCTCCCCCGAGCATGACATGTGAGACACACTCCGCCTCTAGAATGTTTAGTAAAACACACGAAAGAGTAACCACGGCTCTTTTCAGAGCCACTATCAGTGAAGCACACGAAAGAGTGAAATAGTTCTTTTCAGAACTGTGTGCTTCTTATTTCAATGAACCACGTTCACGTAAGAGTAGCCACAAATAGAATCGAGACGGAAAATACCCACTAAAAACCCTCGGTAACACCGTCTAATGCTCCTTAGGTGACAGCATCGCGGGACCTAGACCATTCATCGCGAAGCGCAAAAGAAGCCTAGCAAAGGGCAAGAAACCCCTTAATCAATTGCCACCACCATTTCAGCCCATACGACACAAGGCATGTCTATAGAAGCGGCGCGAGATTGCTGGTCGTCTCTATATCCTTGCGCCCTAGGTTCTAGCCTATAGGCTACTGTCATTTGGAAACCTTAATTCGCCACACTATGTATATGAAGCCTTCGACATCAAAATAACTTCGGTTTAGCTTACTTTATTCATAACAATGTAATATTTTTTTATTATCCTACACTTTATTAAACATTTTTCTTCTAAATTATTGTTTTCTTTAAACTCTGGTCCCGATTAAACAAACTTTATATGTACATACTGGCCTAAAATATGATATTTAGGCTTCTTTTTGTTTTGTTTTTACTCGAAATGTATTTCCGCTTGACTGCAATTCGGCTTATGGGTAAGCGACACCGCAGTCTAAGATTCGAACATCGGAACACTCGTCTTGAACATCGGAAGGTTTCTCTACGGGAGGAGGCCGGCAAAGAGTTCCGTGTTTGCCCGTTTCCACTTGAAAGTAGAGGCTTCATTGAAGGTAAAAAATGTGTGTAAACTTCTTTTTCAGGATTACACCCGCTTAAGCTACTTATAGCACTTAATAGACCGGAATATGACACTAACACGACATCATTAGGCCTACGTAATAGATCTACTTTGGCATGACAACACGAAGCTCATTAATCAATACAATACATTTTGTTCTATACGTATAACGAACTAACATTGGCGATCAGGAGCATTTGATGACCAAAGACGTAGTGGTAAATCTTCGTAAGACCCTTAATGAAAAGGTTCTGAAGGTAAACATTTTGTTTAAAGACACTTATTCTCGTTTAAAAACTAGTTTCGTAGCAGACTAAACAAGTATTGAAAAGATAACATGCTAAAATTACTACAGAGTACATTTACACATACGATATTGTCACGAGGAAACTGAAGAATTGTGACGCATCAATAGGTGAAGTAATGTATCTGCTAGTATGAATGCATTTGCAATCACAATAGGAACTAATGGGCATGGCATTGAGGTACAGTTAGAACTATCTGGTAAATTGAGTCTGAAAACAAACATGAAAGCTGAAAGGTTTCCTGAGATCGATATTTTCCAATATTTTCTTACGTTGGTACGAGTATTAGAGGCCATTTCTAATAAATCGATCGTAAACTAGTGCAAGTGCATATAAGAGCCCCAGTTGCCATGGCAACTTAGGCCTCGTTTAAAAAAGACGCTTTACGTCCGGTCATGCGCGTTGGGCGTTTTTCCATATAAGTAAGGTGCTTTCTTGCCAAAACGCGACGTACTACGCGACAAGTGAAGCCTAGGAGATGCTCTCCGCCTATAGGTAGGGCATAGCAAATCTTCGCTCGAACTGAGCTGCCTGTCCGGGGAAGGACCTCCACCCTATAGAATGTCGCAGCCAAATGACTTCCGGGTCGTGTTTCTGCCGGTGAGTAGGGTTTCCGGAGCTCGTGGGGAGTTAGGGTTGGGCCGGCGCGGCATGGAGGTGGCAACTGATAATGGATAATGGCGGTAATGGACCAGTTACTTGCCCGTCGTCATAGCGATTTCGGCTTCTCTTTCGCTTTCCAGCAGGCGTAGGGAAGCCATTATGTCGAGAAAATAAAAAGGGTGGCGACAATACAATAACAAACATAATGGCTAAGCATGGAACGTTCAAGGAGACGCTGCTACCAACGCTGCGTCTCTTGTCACACCATTCAACTAGGCACTTGACGCGTAACACTAAACGTGATGCGATGAGCCTCCGTAAATGAGGTCTGATAGGATCCAGACTCCCCTGGACTTGGTTGCGATGGTGGGTCACCGAGGAATTTAGCGGGACAACTTGGACGGTGTGTGGAGCACCGGCGTCTATTTCCTCGTTGCACACGCCCAAAGTCCGACGATGGATACCCCAGGTAAAATAAAAAGTATGATGGGTAAAAGGTATACTACTTCAAGGGGGTTTTGCCTACATTCACTTTTTTATCAGGTGCAAAGGGAGCCTATTCTGAGCAATTAAAAAACTACACTACCTACTCTTTTATTGAACCGATGATTGCAGATAGGCAGACAAACTTAATTACGTAAGATGTTTTTATTGCAAACAGGACATTAATACCTGAAAACATTCCGCTTTTTATGGTGCAGTAACATTGTTTTATTTGATACGCTGACTAATCTCCATGAATTTGTAGTGCCTATACTTATAGGTAGGTACCAATATCGTATAGTGAAGTGTATCTAATATTTTACGAATTTAATTCTGTATATGAGGTAGGGGTGTGTCCAATTTAGGATAATAAGCATGACCTGAGCATACATTAAGCAGAAACATCATTGGGTTGAAAGTATACTAATGCTACCTAAGAGTATACGAAAGAAAGTAGTGGCACTTGAAGTCCAATCCTGGGCAGAAAAAAATCTATAGGTATAATACCTGTTTCTGGTAATTTTAATGACTAACAAATATGCATACCTATATTGTTATTCTTTGTAAGCTACATTAATTTTACATTTTGTTCACAGGCAGGAAACCGGATTGACCTACGCCTAGCTAGATTATGGTATGTTACAATATAATTTAAATGCATAATAACAATGGAAAATAAATAATATCATTGTGCAGAAAGCACAGAACTAAGATTTATAAATGAAACTAATTTTATTAATGAAATAATTTGATTTAAATTTTTTGGTTGGTATACCTGAGTCCTGAACTAATCAACAACACATTAGTACAATAATATCATATCCAAAACCATAATATATATTTTTTTCTTACTATTTTCTTAGGAAATATCGAAAACTAATAAAACTATTAAATGTTTTTCTAATTTGATTCCCAATCGGATAAATTATATATGTTATGGACCAAGTGATTAATGCGGGCATTATTTATAATGCTAGGGCATTATGAATAATGTCAAATTCTATTGGGCAATGTGATAATTACTATCTAAACTTCATTATTTATCACATTGGCCGGTCATTATTGTATTGCTACTTGGCAATTAGGCAATTTGATAATAAAGCAAAGGGGAGGGACTTATTCGGAGATCGATGTATCCGGTAATGTTTTTTTTTTAACCGACTGCGAAAAAGGAGGAGGTTCTTAATTCGTCTGTATGTATATTTTTTTATGTATGTTCACCGTTATTTCCGTCAATTATATGTAGATGGATGTCAAAAAATATTTTTTTGTTCGACAGAAGACACTTCCGTGGTGGTCCCATTATCACCAAGTCAGGATCTGATGATGGTATCCGGAAGAAATTCAGGGCAACAACCAAAGTTGTATGCTCATATGGTGATTTTGTTACGCAATCATAACCTACTCAGGCATATGCTTCCGGGCGTCAACATCTGGTGATGATGAAGCCATAGAACTCCTTAACGGTTAGGATATAGGGGACAGTACTGCCATTGGTCGATGGGAACTAGGTAGTAGTATGTACTTATGCAGGGCTAATAGGGCAGCTGATTTGACAAGTAATTTGCTTGATTCTACTTCGCAACGTTTTCACTGGACTTAAAGCAAATTTTTTCTTTCCTAAGTAAAACTCTTAAGGACTTTAGTTCCCATCATTATGCAATAGTGCTGCATTCGCCGAGTAGGTATTACTACTGAGTGCGTCATCTTGGAGCAGTCAGAAGTAATGTCTGGCCTGTGTACCTATCACATACACATATTATATTATCTCAGGAGTGGATGAGCTTGTGCCCCCACGCAAGCCTTACAGAGGACCAGGAGACTGCGAAATAGTTATAAAATATGTTTTTATTACTTTGCCCAAAGGATGATAAACAATATTTATAATGCCCGATCAATTTGATTATTTTAATAATGATTATCAAATTGCCCTCTCATATTGGCCATTTATCAGAATGCCCGGGCATTATATATAATGCTACATTTATCACTTGGTCCATAACATATACAAAGAAACAAATGTTTCACACATAATGTGATTTCAAGATACAATGCAACATGACTAGGGTTTGGAAATGAATACATTTGAATGCATTTTAATTTCCAGCACTGCACAATTGAAATTTCTATTGCGTGAAAAATATGCATAATAAATCACAGCATGCATGTATTTGAAGTGCAACATTAAATAATATTTTTCAGTGGTATGCAGATTAATTTTGCTGAATTATGTATAGTTTTATAATGGTTGATAGATTGTTTACATCAATCTCTAACTTTGACTATACATCAACTGAACCTGAAAAATGACCAAAGAGACATCACAACCTTATAAAGTAAAAAATAAATTATGTTTTACAATTCATACCTACAGGGAAATATGTTAATTAAACAATTCTATGTAAAGACAGATATGAGTAGTGGTTAATTAGTACTTAATGTAGGTACTTTACGTAGACATGTTATGTTTTAATGCAAACGAGTAGCTATTTATTGACAGATTGCATAGAATCATAATTATGATCTGATAAGATAGATAGGTGAAAGTGGCTATCATTGCCGTGATATGATAAACAAGATTCAACAATAGATGGTATATTTTAATGAAAAAATAAAATAAAAAGATGAATGCCTAAGTTACCTAAAATAGTTTGTGCAGAAGATTCTGTTGCTATGTAACCAAATTAACCTATAACAACTAAATTCCCAACAAATACCGGCGTAAAAACGGCTATCAAGGTAACTCACGATTTACGGAAAAAATAGTTCACGTAACAATCGTCTCTAAACAAAAATAGATGCTTTACCTCAGTTTTGCCATCGTAGACTGTGGACCAAACCATTTTCACGGATACTTGATGCAAATCTCTTTTACGGAACTCCGCGTGTGGTAAAACAAGCGGTTTTGATCTTGAACTGCCCTTTAGCCGTGGAAAACTGTACCCTGCGTCGATGTGACTTGCGTATTGGACAGGGAGAGACAAACGCGAGCGGCGCGCGCAGCGCAGCGTCGCGGCGCCGCGGGGTGAGTATAACCACGGAAACAGAGTATTTTAACAGCCCACTCAGATCTAATCACGGATATCAACTTCCATAAACCACAATCATTCGATACGTGCAGTTCAAATGCACAAATCTACTTGCAAACTGCAACCGATAGGCCTATTTTGATGTAGATCGGCTAGTTCGATGGCATCTAAATTTAAATTTTTGAAAACTTGCCAATATTATCTGTATGGCGTTAGTTGCAGTTAGACGCTCAGATAGCTTTAATACTCGTAAATTAGTAATAACGTTTTGGGATGTTTGCTCGATAGAATCGTGCGTGAAATAGTGGACATTTTCGCGCGCGCTTTTTTGACACTCAGCTGAGCGGTCGATAAAATTTTTGACATTAAAATTTGACATTTCATAAGGGCCCAGTACACATTCAGCAATGTTGGGCCACAATACAGGCCATGACAGGAGGTATTTGTATGTAGTGGCGGACAATAATTGTCGATCGTGGAAAGATGCAGATTGCAATGAAATTCCTTTAATACCTACTCTTATCCGTAAGAATATAGATTTTGCATGCAAGACCGCTATTTTTAAAATAATTTTCAAATAATGTTTATGTTTCCCATTCATGCTTGCAGAAGTACTTTTCCGACTTCCGGATTCACCCCTAACTAAAGGAAGGTGTGTCAGAGTTTAAAAACCTTTTGAGTAGAAATCGAAATTATGTAAAATGTAAAATTAAATACCTAGGCTTGTTTGCCACACGAATGATATAAAAAAAATTAAGTCTACTTTAAGAAATATAGCAAATATGGCTATAATTTTGGATGTTGCATTGGTAAAGTCATCAAATGACAATGAACGCTTCATTGTCATTTGATGACTTTACTTACTTAGTAGTAATAGCATAACAAATACCATTTCGTAAATATTGCGTTTTTTTACTTTTAATGCTCTTTACATCTTTTTATCCTCCACTACATATATAAAACAATTTCCCTGGAAAATTCAACGACACATTTTAATGAGCTCAGAATAAAGAAAAGGGTCCCAAAATAAAAAGCTGCCTTGCGTGGATGATAATATGAATTCACTATTTATTAAGCCCAAACTAATTTAGAAATGTTTGTTTCTATAACATTCAATTGGAAATCAAATACTTTTCAGATTTCCTAAGAAAAATGTAACATACAAAAAATCTACGAAACAATGAACCTAGAAGTAACAAATTACATACCTACCTACATAGTTTTAAAGTAGGAAGGTGGTACAAATATTAGGCAAAGGTTGTTAACTTTTTAATTTAATTTTCAGGCGAAATTGCATAATATTATTATATAACATAATATTATTATATTAATCAATAAATAAATTACACATTTAAGACAACCACAAATATTTTGATTTCTAAGTACATATTTATTTACTGGTATTGTTGTTGTTCTACGCTATAGACTTTTTCTAGATCTAAAGAACTACTTCTACTCTGCATAATCTTGAACTTGGGTTCTACTTTTTATAAAGAAACAGTAACAAGTAGTTTGATATTCCATAGTATTATATTGCAGCCAACCAGCGCAATGACATAAATGACCTTGAGTTTTTAGGTTATGATATAAAAGTGAATTATTGATCTAAGTATTAGATCACTATTCGATAAACGATGAGAATACCGATAATGAATGATAAGATAGAAAGGATGTTTATTAAATAAAAATACTTTTTCATTTCAAGTTTTGATTTTGAATGTGAAGTATCGACACAGTTTAACGTTGTGTGGGCCGGTATTACTTTTACAAAAAATATTTCCTTCATTCAGTTGAACTCGCTTAACGTTGGTGTCAAACTAACACTAATGCAATTGTGTTGATGAGTCTAATTAAAATCAAATGACACTTGCCAATTGCTTGGAAGACAAACAAGAAATCTGAACAAACATTAAAATGTATGAAAATAGATTAGGTTATTATTCTTTTTCATAAAGAATAATAACCTTGAATGTTCAAATGACAATAAAATAAAAATAAAATGTACTCACAGACATGTTTGAAAAATCAGGATAAAAAGTAAAGCAAAGTTTCTTAAAACAAACTTTATAACAACTTTACGACGGAAGGGTAGGGCTCGTAGATAGATATGTAGTTTGACAGCTGTGTTGCATGTAAACTACGTAGAGGTCAACGCAATGTCACGGACAGGTAAGTAATTTTTAAGCTCGCCACATTCTTAAATTTTTATCAACATTTTGAAGTAATAAATTAAAACTACAAAAATATTTCAATGATTCTTTGAACATTCCATCAAAGGTTTATTACCTCTCTCCGCGTTATACTATGAAGTCAAATTAGAAACTATTTTTTTTTGTTACAAAATAGCTTCAGAAATATTTTATTCTTTTATTAGTGCTGTAATTGACTATTTTTGAAGCAATGAACGTAAACTCTTTCAACCTTATTTTAACGATAAATTTTAATTAAATACAAGCAGATTATATTGCTTACATACAAGAACACATTATTAAACCCAAGTTTTTACTTACAAATTTTCTGTTCCTTGTTTCTACCGCTTTCATGTTTCAGTGATAAAATGAACCCACACGACCTGATTACACCAGTTCAGCTACCAATATGAGGGTTTCGTCCGGTCATCGGTGAACACAATTTATCTCTCAATATTATAAGCCTGGTTTACTGTTATCTCAATTTTATCGGTCGTCAACTTGTCAATAACGAAACACACATAGTAGTAACCGAACGTCACAACATAAATTAGCGGGTCAAAGTCATTTAAGGAGCTGAAGAACATTCATTCGAGCAAGGCCTTTTTTTTAGCTAACAATGCGCGATTGTTTCAATGGCAACACCAGATTCTTAATCAAGTAATCGATAGGTACCTACCTAATAAAAAAAATTGCAAGGAAAAATTGAGGGTAGATTAAATTGTAAAGCACCGACATGGCGTTCAATGAAGCCTAAAAAGCACAAAGTAGCACGCTGAATGTAAGGGTTTATGTATGGTTTTTAGTCTATCAGAAGGTCACATGATGGTTTTCTCTCCTGACCGATTACCGATTTTCAGCCACAGCAGCCAATCTTTAACTAGCCAAGTAGATACGGTCAGTCAGCACCAAAGTCGTTACACACTTTAGTATCATGTCAAAGTTAAATTGATTATGCTTAAAAACCACTTGGAAACGACGAATCAGTTATTTCGACATGGTACTAAAGTGTTCAGCGATTACCTATTGAAGTGTAAGCAGAAACACCATTACCTACTTACCTAATTTCTCGTAATCCGATGGGACTACAGTTCGACAGGACCGCTGGAAAATCAGGCGCAAGGTCAACGGCATAACGTTTTTTGCTGATGCACGAATATCACCGCGAACTTCTTGACTCCGGAGTTGCTATAGGGTAATTTCGTGACAGAAAAATTCAGTAATTTTTTTGGTATGATCCGGGATTCGAACCTGGGACCTTCTCGTGGCCCTCCTTTGGTGGCACTTGCTTGTGTGTGTTACCCTAGAATAACGAAACAGGCACGATGTAACGAGACAGGTAAGCGATCAACCGCCTCAGCCCATATACACCACATTAGGGGATTCGCAAGTGTGTTGCAGACCTAATTTAGGTATTTACCTACTTCGGCATTCTGCATCACATTGTATCGCGTTTTCTTCTTTACGATCTTTCAATAAAGCATCTTCTGTCTGTCTGTTTTTATACCGATAGGCACTTTCAAATTTTTGCATGGACGTATATTTTATACGTCCATGATTTTTTGTAGCTCACAATTAGAAGATCTGTCACGGTTCGAAGATATTCAGATAAATAAATATCATACAACATCACACATGCATTGTTCTGATCCCAAAGTAGCTTAAGCACTATGGGTATCGGAACAACGAGGGTAACACAATACTTACTTAAATACAAATATAAACACCCAGAAACACGGAACCAAGACAAATGGTGATCACACAAAGTAAATAAAAGATAAAATATTGAACTTATTTTTATTATCCAAATCCAATTTACATGAAATGAACGATAATAACATTTTGTCCGATAAAATTAAAATAAAATCGTATATCTACTGACAAGAATTGTACCTTTTTCAAAGGTTTTTGGAATGGCATCTGCAACAAATTTACAGCAGTTTACACAGTATCGCATCGATTCATGCATTAAGTAGGAATAGGAAATAAAACAACTGTCGTGCACATTCAGTCAATTCAGGTGTAAAACGTTCACAAGTATTCGTAAAAACCTCCATTAAAAATCCACGAACCCGTTCGGAAACGATTAAATCGTTTATTCAAATTTAAAAAATCAAATTGTCATAGATTCCGCCAGTATAAGAGCTCTCGGAAAAGTTTTCGACGAGAAGACAGTTCTCATATTATTTTGAATGAACGAACAATAAATGTTTCCGCTCAGTTCTTGATTCCGGGAGAGATTTTTTAGAACGGATTGGTGAAGAGCCTTGCTAGGGCTCACACGCTCTTTCAGGGTTGATTCCCTACCTTCACGTCGGTTGCTGAAATCTCGAGCTTACGGATATACACTAATTCTATGCTTAATCGGCCGCTGATGACGTTGCAGTGATTTATATCTATATTTGTACGCTCGTGCGATGTTAGGCATCGACGTTCAGCGTGGAAGGAAATCAAGCCTTTGATGCTAAACCGAACATTCGGGCATGCTTCCGAAACGCTCGTTTTAGCAGCATAACCCGGCTTTAAGTTGGTGCATTGATATTTAGAAATATTTGGTAGTCTTCTACCATAGAGAATACACAATTTCTATGTATAATAGTTTCTAACATGTGGAGTTGGACCGTCATGCACGGTAGACCTTTGAATTCGAGACATTAACTATGCTACATTAGTACTGTAAGCGCCATATCACGTTGCACTTTGACACTTAAATAGTAAGTCATAAGATTCTCGTTACACTTGCCAATTTTATTATTCTCGTGGCGCCTACTGTACAAATTCATCCTGAACCCTAACATTTTTCACAACTTTTTTCTGCAGTTTCTGCTATCAGGCTGACGAACCACGTTAGCTTTTAATAAAAGTTTCATGATTTGCAATTGTTTTGTTGCTCAAATACTTGATATTATACCCATTAACAATAAACGATTAATTTTGTTTTGATATTTGAGTTGAATTTTACGAATCAAAAATGAAAATATTCACTTTCCAAATGGCACTATAAATTTCATTACCCATTACTGACCACTGATCTTCCAATCACACCACTGATTATACCAACTTAGATTTTCAACAAACTAATACCCTTCCTAACAAAACATAGTATCAGTACCCTACTTAAATAAGGGAACAAAGTCTTCATCACATATATCTGATATATTTACACTGATAATACATCACACATTGGCAAACCGCACATACATAACATATCCAATTATTGCCCATTTATTTTGACCTTTATGTGCACGACATAAGACACGCTAACAAATTAAAATCAATAATTACAATTTACAATACGATTAAATTCAATGAAAAGAAAAATCGAGATCCGATTTACGCAGGCAATAATAATTAATAAACATAATAATAAAAACAGTATTTTTAAAATACCCATTCCGTTATATTATTTACAATTTCGGAATAGCTTTGATTGCTATTGCCCGCTAAATCAATCCAGCCTGAGGATAAAAAAATTGGTCATATTCGTCGTAGCGTTTTCTCTACTAGCCAAAACTTTCATTTTGGAATCAGTTTTAACCATGATCCGGGATACTTCAGGTTATTACAATGGAGCGATGTTCATTTGCGGTGATATTTACAATATATCGGATTCGAAAACGTTCCTCTTTCATTCGAATTTGAAATTAACTTTTTTTATTATTACGAAGATTGGCAGACGAGCAGACGGCCAGTATGATGTTAAAGGGTAACCGCCGATCACAGACTCAGCAATGCCGGGGGCATAGCCAAGGTGTTGCGTTGCCTACCGTGACGAGAACTCTTTAAATGTGGTTTATTTAGATATTACGGTAGGCAGTTTTAAGATATATCGTAGCGATCAGGAAACATCGCGACTGATTGTTTGATAGTAGGAATCGATCGTTGGAAACGGACAATCCTGGATAACGTCGAGTAAGTTTTCGAATCCGATGCTTTGTGAATAGCCCTGCTGCCACTGCAATTCCAATCCAAACCAGTATCATAAATATGTATTCAGTTATCGCAGCGTCGAGGTCTTCATTTGAAATCAGTACAAAGATTGTAACTATAAGTATTGGGTTTGTACGATCTCGGTTAAGCCAAAAGTTTAAACGAGCTACCGCCAAGGGAAAAACGGTTAACAAACAATAGATAGGACAAATTCAGCTGCCATGTAGAAAAATAGTATTGAGGTTGTTCACAACAAAGACTATTCTTAAACGATAATAAATTCTTATTCGTATAGTACTAAAATTGTAAAGAAAAAGCAGTCGTATTTCATAGCAAGCAGTAACCATATCGTTGTAATCTCAAGTATAAAGTTCTCTAATCTATAAGTTACTACAATGTGCGTTCTGTTACAAACTCAATGGTTAAAGGGCTCTGCACACCGGGGAAAATTAATAAAGAAATTAAATGCACGATAAAATAAAAGATGGTTAAGGCTCTTAATCATCTTATCTTGGATAAGTAAGGGTAAGTACTGGATGCGAGAAGAACAGGTTCGACCAAGTGGTGCACAATAGGGAAAGCCTATGTCCAGCAGTGGACTGTTAGACGCTGATGATAATGAATGCACCATGCAATGCAACCATTAAGTCTCAAAGGTTTTCTCTTGTACTAAGGGCTTGATGGCTTCAACCATCACTAGAACCAGCTTCCAGATAACGATTTGAGAGGAATCATACTGAAATATCTGATTGATAAAAGTATTTTTTTTTATAATATTTTGTTAACATTCGTGGTGGTCACCTTTAATATTGTTTGAATGAAAAAAGAAGTAACACATAATAAGAAATTGGGAAAAATTACGTCATCATCATCAACACAGCCTTTCGCACCACATAGGCAAATCACATAGGTATATAATTGAAATCATTTTTGTATAATATTTTCTAAAA
>CM062083.1:16042219-16066968 GCA_031163375.1 Conogethes punctiferalis | reverse complement strand
TACACAAAATCATGAATGCTACCCTTGATTCTGATACCTTGTCCCATGTTTCACTGAGATTCTCGTCTAAATCTGACCGAAGACAGCATCTCTTTCATGTACCCTTAGCTAGAAATAATGTATCCCATAATAGTCCATTGATTAGATTTTGTAGGAAATTTAACATTTTGTGCAAGGACCTTGATATATTTCACCAAAGCCACAGATCTTTTTTAAATAATGTAAAATGTTCGCAGGATTTTAATTTGCTTCTTTCCACTAAGTAGGTAGGTAACACTATAGTAAAATTTTTTAAGTCATTTTAAAATACATTAATCGAATGCTGTGCTCGGTTGTTATTGAAATGCAAATTTAGTCTTCTGTAATGTGTAATGTAATTTAAGGAGTGTTTTGATTTGTATTTTGTTACCGTGCCAAAATAAAATAAATAAATAAATAACTAAAGAAGGTCCAGACAATCTACTTTGGACACAGACCAGACGTGCAAAATAAGGACTAAGATCCCTTTTATTAAAGAAGATTTACCGTGTAACTGATTTTTGAGTCTCTGTGGCAAGCTCCACGAACATGGTTATTAAATTTATCCAGTAATAAAAGGGACTGTGAAAGCTTGAATGTTAGTAGTGCTCTATGAGTATGTTTCACAATCATTTTAAAGGAAATAAAGTGAAACTTACTGGATACCTACATCTGCCAATTTGTTGACATCGGGTACCAGCGTTTTAACATCAGTCTTTTGCAGTGCACTTTTTGCACTGCTAGGCATAGGCCTCTCCAGTTGTTCGCTACTTAGGGCAAACATCTGGAGGATATACCCATAAACGAAATAGACAAGTATTCAGTTGTGATAGTTTTGTAGGAACAGACTTGTCCCTACGAAAAGTGGAAGTACTTCCGCCGAGCTAGGTGATCGTGCTCGGGGACCGCGGTCCGATGGACCATCTTGGTGTTTCGTATATATAGCGAGTCGTGATGAAAACTTCGTATGTGAGTTGTAGGATTCTGTACACTTTTTCCATTTTTTATTGCCATCTGTTGTTAGCTGGCGGAACTTGCATATTGTAGCGACGTGGAGGTTGTTGTAGCGGTGTGGAGATAGGTGTCGCTACGTGTCGCTACAGCACTCCCCTCCTAGATGGAAAGTCTCGTCTCAGCAGGTCAGCAGTCTGTTCAGCGTCGTGCCCGAGTAGGCTCGAATCCGCGGTGAGTCGGGATGAGCGGTGTGCGTGCGTGTGCTTCGGAATCCTCAGTGAGGACGGATGAGAAGCGTCGGTGCCGGTGTGCTCGAATTCGCAGTGGGAATGAGCGATGTAGGCAGGAGCAGCTGCTGCCACGTCGAGGAGGTGCCGCCATTGATCCGGACGTAGGGCTGCGTTGCGTCGGTTGCACGGTGTGAGCTGCCGCTGAACCAGGGAGCGTCGAAAGCTGCGGTGGTTCACGAAGGCGCTGGTGATGAGGGCTGCTGAAGACTGCTGCTGAGGATGGAGAGGCTGGAGATGATGCGTCGTCGATGCAGGGGCTCGCTAAGGTAGATGTCGTCGGTTTCCATCACGTCGGGGTCACCAATTGTAGGAACAGACTTGTCCCTACGAAAAGTGGAAGTACTTCCGCCGAGCTAGGTGATCGTGCTCGGGGACCGCGGTCCGATGGACCATCTTGGTGTTTCGTATATATAGCGAGTCGTGATGAAAACTTCGTATGTGAGTTGTAGGATTCTGTACACTTTTTCCATTTTTTATTGCCATCTGTTGTTAGCTGGCGGAACTTGCATATTGTAGCGACGTGGAGGTTGTTGTAGCGGTGTGGAGATAGGTGTCGCTACGTGTCGCTACAGTTTCACCGCCACCATTCGGTTGCCAGCGATTCGTTATTTATTCGGCAGGATGCATCACGGTGTCATGTGAGGTTGGCTTGGATCGAAACGATAATAGGCCACTTCCTTACATCTCCAGCAACGTTTACTTGGTTACAAATAAAACCTACTTGGTTACAAATAAAATTACAATTGTCTTTGGGGGAAATCTATGTCCAGCAGTGGACGTTTGCAGGCTGATGAATGTATTAATTGGTTTTTCCAGATAATATATCCTGAGGCTGCAAAGAACATAGATGGCAAATGGGTGTATATTCTAAATAAGAAGACTGTAAAAGTGCAAGGCTTTAAGATAGAAGTATGCGCGTAAGTATCTATCTCAACTAGTTTTCATTTTTGCGACACATTATCATATGTAGGTATTAAATTTTTGTGGGAATCCAACGTTTAACCACCGTGGTCTTGATATATTATTAAAACTAATAGAGGCCTCATAGGAAATTGCAAACAATTAAATATCGACATCGCTCGCCGGATATAAGTATGTATAAGCTGAAGTGGCAAGTGGACTGGCCATATTAGCCGCAGAACCGATAACCGTTATGGTAAACGAGTTCTGGAGTGAGAGAGTACCGCTTCTCGGCAATTACAGTGTTGCCTAAGATAGCTGGCTAGTGCTGGATACGAGACGCCCAGGATCGAGCAAAATGACGAACAATTGGAGAGGCCTATGTCCAGCAGTGGAATAAAGCAGGCTGACGATGAGGAATCATCATCATCATCAACCTCTTGCAGTTCACAGCTGGACATAAGCCTCTCCTATTGTTCGCCACTCAGGGTAAACGTCTGAAGGATATACTAATAATCGTCACGCTGGGGTTGGCGATCGCAGAGCGTAGCTTCTCACTCCGGTGACGCTGCTGCCTGTCATCGGCCGGTGGTTAAACTACGGCTCCAATTGGGATGGTTATACCGCCACCTGTCGGCTGTCAGCGTCTCGTTTGATATTCGGCAGGATGCACTACTGGCAGTTGAGGTTGGCTTGGAGTGAAAAGATGATATGCCGCTCCCTTACATCCTGATGATGAATAAACACCGTTAAAACGTATTTGTATTGACACCTACTTTTCCAATCAAGAGAACTCAGGAAGTTCGTGCTACATTATTTATTTTTTACTTTCCAGGAGACCCAACACTCAGTGCAACCCAATAGCCTACGTGGAACAAAAGTACAAACTGGAGTGCGGTCAGAAGACGACCCAGAGGTCGATGTGGTCCGTGAACAAAGATGGCTACATGGTCATGGAAATTGTATCGACACCCTCCTGCTGTTCCTGCATAATTAAGGACAACAAGCCACCTTCGCCCCGTAAGTTTTTAAACGCTTTTATTTAGTTTGCCTTGTTAGTATGTTCGTGGGATGTAAGGGAGCGACCTATCACCTTTTCACGTCCGAGCCATCCTCACCTGCCCGTGGTACATCCTGCCAAACAACAAACGAGGCTCTGGCAATCCGACTGGTGGCGGTAAAACCATCACGATAGGAGGCGTAGTAAATACCACAGGCAGATGAAGGCAGCAGCGTCACCGGAGCAAGAAGCTACGTCCTACGGTCGCCAACCCGCCTGCCCAGCGTGGCGATTAAGAGTAGTTATATCCTCCAGAAGCTTGCCCTAGGTGGCGAACAACTGGGGAGGACTATGTCCAGCAGTGGACTGCAATAAGCTGATGATGATAATAATCATGATGATCGTGCGCGGCAAATCTTGTAAGCTGAATTAGGATCACTTCCTGCCGTTAGATTAGGCTCAATTTGGTATACTTACTTACTTAACCTCGATATTATGTTTTGAAATTAATAATTGGGAAATAGAAATAGCAGAAGTCCTAATATCGTGTATAATTACTTAATTATTAATTCGTCTTTTCAGCTTAAAGAGGACCTGGGCACAAAACAAATGAAAGAAGACATAAAAAGGAACAAGATTACTTGAAAATATAGTTGTTGGTGTCACAACAATCATTAACAAGGCATTAGCTACTAAGAAATTGCTTCAAACTACTTAGATAGTATTTTGTGTACAAAAGACTAAACAGTGTCATTGTGTATGTGCTATAAAACTCAGACTTTCTCATAGCTGAGTAGTGATATTATGGAGTGATTTAAATACTAAACAGACTTTCTAATTGTGAGTTTACTTGAGGTAGATTCCCTCGTTCATTTATGTATAAAACCAAGTGTTAGATATTATAGATAAGAACGTAAATTCTATGTAGATAGACACGAATAGCTAATTAGGGTCGAAATAAACTTTATGGAAAAGAGAGTAGTTTAATCCATTGTCCGCCGACGTATAAGACGTCAACGGCGTTCAACGGGTTAATAGGTAGGTACTGTACAGACGGCCATACAACCCACTTTCTGTCAAATTTCCTGAATAAATTTTCATATATGCCCTAAGCATAGAGTCCTTTTTTGACAGACTAGAGTAACTGGATGTGATGCCGACTGTACCTTTTAGATAGATTAAGTATAATAGCTTTATATTACTCCAAATGACTTTGAAGACATAGTGTGTAGCCCGCTGATAATCCCGGCTTCGACACCCAGTTGGGTCACCTAAGGAAACCTATAAATCTGAATGCAGTTAGAACTATTATGCAGAGCGATACACAATGTTATGTCTAAGAGCCGTTACGCACTGTCGACTTGCCGCTGGCGACTCAGTCTCTCGGCGACCAAAACAGAGAAAGGCGACTGACGACTAAGTGCGCAAGCCCCTATTTAACCTATAGTAAGTCACAGTCACCGGCGACTGAGTGCAGCGCAGACGGCACACATTTTGTGCGATAGAGTCTGCGTCTGAGACATTTAAAAAGAGCGTCTAAATAGGTCTGCCGACAGAATGATCGAAGATGTGCGTCGTGTGCGTTGAGTCTGTGAAATATTCGCGACAGATTTTTGCGCGTCGTGTACGTTACTGCATATAATTGCAAAAAAGTGCGTCACGGATAGTCTGTCGTCTGCGCTGCCCCTAAGAAGCATTCTTGACTTCTGGACAGTTGGCGTAACTATAGATACCATTCGAGGCTCATGGCAAAACCATCAGATTTTTACTAAATCTGTTAATAGTAAGGATTTCCACCCTTTAGAATACCGCAGCCAAATGATCTCCGGGTCGTGATTCTGCCGGTGAGAAGGGTTTCTGGAGCTCATGGGGGGTTAGAGTTTGTCCGGCACGGCTGTGGCAACTGACAGGTAACTGACCAGATACCTGCCTGTTGTCACAGCGACTTGGGCTTCCCTTTTGCTTTGCATCAGGCGTAGGGAAGCCATTACGTCGAGCTACTAAAAAAAAAAATCTGACTTTTTACCGACATGCCACTCTGTAGCTACACCACTGATTCTTGCTAAGGTCAGCTTCAAGTATGTTTTTGTAAACAAAAAAAAAAATTTTCTTCTTAATTTTTGGTTCTTACCTACATCAACAGACAATAAGTAGGTGGGTAGGTAGGTATACTTAGGTTAGTTGGCCTTTTATTTAAACTTATTTTTCATTATGTGGCTTTAGTGGTAAGTACCTAAGTAAATTGATAAGATAAAGAAACTTGCATGTACCTACCTATATAAAATGAAAAAACACTTGCGTAGGCCTCCTTGAAAGGGTGTTACCGAAGTTTTGCGCTGTCACGAAATATTCAGTTAGCTATCAACATGGAAGTACTACCTATATAATGTGAATAAGTGCTACGTACAAGTACCTACTTCCATCGCTATCAGTTACCTAATGGCAACGGATCAAACGTAAACAAACCTCTGTAGTCAAATCATTAAATATTTCTGAAGTATTACCTACGAATATAACGCACCACGACTCCGAAACTTCTATGTAATAAGTCGTTAGGTCGTAAAGTTATATCTACTCGTAGGTATACCTATTAGTAGACCTAATGTAACTTTTTATATACCTACCTAGTTACAAAGTTATTTGTACCTACCTATCTGACTCGCTGCTACATAGAAACATTAATTGATGTTTCTATGTAGCATAATGCTATATTTAATATGTACCTATCTACTTGAAACGAGCTCAATTAAATATTTTATATTTATGAAATAAATGTAATTATGACAATAAATGTTTGTTTTAATACAATTGATTATCTATCTATCTAAGGTTAATATTAAACAGTTCATTGGATTATTTTGGCCTATAAATAATTTCTTTCCGTCAAATACTGACCAAACTACATTCAAATTCTTCCCGCCAATTTATGCCACAAGTCTTAACGAAACGCAAGTGTCAAGTTATTTATTTTACCGTCCCGTTAAACAAGTCCCATCAAATTGTACGGTAATAATGATTGCCAATGCCATCTTAATTTTGACCGTAATGGCTATAAAAACAAACTTAACAGTGTTTTTATCATGGGTTTATGTATATTTTTTTTTTAGAATTCTTATCTCAAATTTATACCACGAACCCCTTGACTTAGAGACTAACACCCGTATTCACAAACGATACTGTGAGGTCTCACAGTGCGCGCGGACGCACAGGTACCCTAAAACCTATTCATAAACGACACTTGAGGGGCGGTCGGCCCTGTGCGTCTCTTAAAATGAACGCATTGGTAAAATAGCTAGCGACCTATTTTACGCAACGCATAGGGTCAGTTTCTGCACAGATTAGGTACGTCAAAGTTTTGGTTTTGCTAAATTGAGGTTGTTTTTGTTCTAACGATGGATAATATTATGAAGAAGAGTTTGATAATTATATCAATGAGCAAGCAGAATAAACATAATAAAAGTGATACGGGATTTTAAAGATCCTTTTGATTAGGTATTATTGCAAGTAGGTTTGAGTTTATTATGTAAACTTACAATAAATCTGTAGAGAATTAATTAATTAAATGTAATTCTGTACATGAAATATATTTTCAGTTAGTTTCAAATATCCATACTAATATTATAAATGGGAAAGTGTGTCTGTCTGTCGGTATGTTTGTCTTTCTTTCACGGCAAAACGGAGCGGAGCGACGAATTGACGTGATTTTTTTAAGTGGAGATAGTTGAAGGAATGGAGAGTAACATAGGCTACTTTTTGCCCCTTTCTAACCCCCTACTTCCCTAAATGAGGGGCAACGCGGGCGAAGCCGCGGGCACAGCTAGTATTCAATAAAACAAAAAATATTATTAGGTAAATGTTTTTATTTTCCAGTTTGTACCTATCTTTAACAATTCAATTTCAAGAACACTTTTTCAAATTGTAAATTATGTATCATATCTTCATATTCTAATAAATTATATTGTCTTGCAATCAAAACCTTCTCTCTTTGCATTCTCAACTGGTGCACCTCCTGGTCATGTTTCATATTTGTTGTGTTGCATTTTATTCTGGTCTCCGTCTCACTCAAAACTACCTGAAAGCAAATATTTATAATCTTAAAAATCTCTCAATAATGTATTTTGTAGAAGGTACACACAGCCACAGTATGAACAAGATAGATAGATAGATAGAAACTCTTTATTGCACTAAAACACAGACATTACATGAAAATACATTACGGACAAACCAAAGTACACTTTAGGTGGTCTTATCCTTATAGTGATCTCATCTAGACAAATACATAAATATACCAAGTACCTAATATCATAATTCTATAAACATATATAATACAATAAATATTCACTTAAATAAATTATACATAACACCAACACCATTATACATACATGTACAATAATATTTCAATACATATTAAAGACAAGTTAAATTAAATGTAAGATTTTAAATATTACTTACTAGTGCATGATTTGAAATCATCATCTTCAGCCTATAGCAGTCCACTGCTGGACATAGGCCTGTCCAGTTGGTCGCGACTTAGGGGAAACATCTGGAGAATATACCCATAATGGTTTGAAATGTTTCTTAAATATTAGTTGTAAATGGACCTCATTCTCATTGATTTCTTTCATATCATCTACAAAATAAAACATAAGTATATCTATATATATAAAAGGAGAAACTGACTGACTGACTGACTGACTGACATATCAACGCACAGCCCAAACGGCTAAACGTAGGCACTTGAAATTTGGAAGGGACGTAGCTTAGGTACCGTAGGGGTGCACTAAGAAAGGAATTCCCGAAATTCCCACGGGAACGGGAATTAGCGGGAAAATCCTTTTGTATGAAAAATCTAAACCGCTTAAGTTAGACGCTTGAAATTTGGCATGCAGGTACCTTAGTAAATATAAAGTTTAGTTATGGCTGTATTTTGAGAAATTCCCACGGGAACGGGAGTTAGCGGGAAAAAACTTTTGTATGTATAAATTTAAACACGCGGACGAAGTCGCGGGCAAAAGCTAGTATTAATATAAAAATAGCGTAAGGATTTCGTTAGAATAACGAAGAAAGGGTAAGGGGATCGTTTATAAATTATTAAAAAAACTCTTTTGAGGTAAGTCGCAAGTTTAAAGTGGGGCATTCGTGTAACAGTTATGAAAATGTATTGAATTGTGTGTGAATTATTTATGTCTCCCTTACATGGAATATTTTGACACTTTAAAGTTGTTGATATCCACAGATTACCCCCAATTAGAGGATTCGGTCATATTTTAGTCCCGAAATTTTCGGGATTAAATTTAAAGAGTCCCGGGATTTTCGGGATTGATATATTTTTAGTACAATAATAATAATAATAATAACGTTTATTTCCAAATTACAATAACATTTTGTGAACTTATCTAGCGGCTCTGCACTAAGCATAATGCTTGTGTCGCAGTAACCATAACGTAAGTTAATAAAAATGTGCGTAAAACGAAACGCACTTACTTTCATCTAACGTTTTGACGGCCATCTCATTTACACGGCTGATTTCATTTGATTTCGCTAACGACCAGTACCGGATTATGTTTAAAAGTGAGTGAAAATTCCTCATCACTTCGTGATAAGTATTGATATTTATATTGTAATCAAAAAATTTATAAAAGAAAACAAAAATGCATTAGAGGTCTTGGAGTTTATCGAGTTATCATCCACCATCGCCTTTTCTTTCGTTGAGTACATGTCTGATGCAAGTAATAAGCATAATTATGTACCTAATTTGTACGCGTAACGGCCCATTGAGCCAAAAATAAAATCAGTAAAATTTTTGTCTGTATGTTTGTTATAGAAACAAAAACTACTAGACAGATTCTAACGAAACATGGTACAATTATTCTTCCTGGGCAGGTTATACTTTTTATCACGATACAATCAATAGGAAGGGAAATGTGGGGAAAACGGGGAAATTTTAATCTGTACGTTTGGACGCGCATCTCGCGAAAACTGCTGCATGGAATTGAGTGCGGTTTCCACCAATGTATTTTATTGCTAGAGGTCTAACTTAAAGTTTAAGCACTATTTTATGGCAGTCCATTATTTTTGAAAACCGATATCCATTATGTGGCCGCGGCATAAATGTTCTTTTCATTTGGTTAAAGAAGTTAACGATCATCCTAAGAATTTTGTATGGTGTATTTTAATTTTGTTTAGTTTTTGAAGTCTTGTACCGTCTTTTTGCTACCACTTTCTAATACCAATACAATCCCGGGACTATCCCGGGATCCCGGGACTAACTGTAGAAAATCCCGAAATCCCGGGATTGGAAAAATCGACCGGGATCGAATCCTCTACCCCCAATAGATACCGCATGTTCGGCATTTTGCTTTGAGTTTCGCGAGTCAACTTCAGGTGGTATGAAGGGTGTGCGGGGTCGTAACTCATTTCTCAAGTGATGTACATTTGTATTGTGCAATGTCGATAATTTTATCGACAAATTACCAATCATCATATATATATATATAAAAGGAGAAACTGACTGACTGACTGACTGACTGACATATCAACGCACAGCCCAAACGGCTAAACGTAGGCACTTGAAATTTGGAAGGGACGTAGCTTAGGTACCGTAGGGGTGCACTAAGAAAGGAATTCCCGAAATTCCCACGGGAACGGGAATTAGCGGGAAAATCCTTTTGTATGAAAAATCTAAACCGCTTAAGTTAGACGCTTGAAATTTGGCATGCAGGTACCTTAGTAAATATAAAGTTTAGTTATGGCTGTATTTTGAGAAATTCCCACGGGAACGGGAGTTAGCGGGAAAAAACTTTTGTATGTATAAATTTAAACACGCGGACGAAGTCGCGGGCAAAAGCTAGTATTTTATATATTAATTAGAAACATTATCTCCTATTTGTTTTTATTTTAGTAAATTTAAAGTGTAAAATGTAAAAAATAAAACTTTGGGCATACTCTTTCTCTAGTACCAATTGGAGTCAATTACAATTACATTTATGAATGGACAAATTGTATGTATACCTACAACATTATCCACCGTGAAGCCTTCTGGGGGTCTTCAACCAGTACGTTTCATGCTGAGGGATTCTTGGGAAAGCTCTTTTTTCCTCAGGGTTTTAATATTCTCCCAGCATCTTTTTAACTGATAAGCGGGCCATTGTGACACATGATTGCGAGTTGTAGGCCACTGCGAGATCCTTCCAAGCCTTCTTCTTTAACTCATGGCAGCTTCATGGAACTGTAATATAAGTATACGCATTTTTAAAACTATTTACTACACAATGTTTTCATAATGAATGTTAATTAGTGAATTCATCTAACCTGATAGTTGAGTTTGGCGTAATTATATCCTTATTCATTATGACCACAAATCGACGCAACAATTACTGCAAAATCACCACAAAACACAAACTAAAACCAATTCTCACTTTTCCGACACTATTTTGTTGAGCCCGATTGAGGTTATAAAAAATGAAATGTCAAATGTCAGTCAAGGAAGTGAAGTGTGCAACAACAAATGAACCAATCACGGGGCTCTATTTTACGCTGTGCGTTTGCTTATTCAAGTGCCGCATAAGTATTGTTTATGAATTGAAAGGCTCGCCATGTTCAACGCACTGATAAATGCCTCCCTTAACTTAGCGTTGCTGGTCTCCTTCGATAAGTATCGTTTGTGAATACGGGCCTAAGCGGTAATATAAGAGCTGACCTGACAGTGACATTTGAAAACTCGTAATAAAAATAAAACGCATTTGCCGACAAAAATAATTCGGAAAATGTTAGTAAATTTCAAGAGAGGTTCATTTTTAACAATCTATTGGCCAATTCTTAGGCCGTGTTTAGTGACCTGTCAGGCAAATATGTCTACTGGAAGCGTAGATGCCGGTAAGTTTTGGTTTTGAGCTATATTTCATCAATAAGAGTATTGACTGGCGTTTTAATTCAGGTAGTAAATTGATTTCTATGGTATTTAACATTAGATTATAGTACATATGTCCTTCCTCTATGTAATTTCCTAAGTAATGTATTTATATTAATTATTTATCTTTATTTGTATATATATTTCCTATGTAACAGTAGCACCAAGGCAGGAAAGTATAGCCCCAGTTTACCGGCCAACTGAGTTTTGACGTGTCTCTCTAAACACTTGACATTGGTGAATTATCCGCGTCAACATATACGCGTGATATAGTCCATATACATAAAAAAAAACAAAGATTTCTATGGAATTTATTGCCCCAGTCAGACCATGACTTCAGACTGCAACAAGCCAACCAGACCAGCGCAGCAGTTAGTAGGGCGTAGAATGATGGAGTGCACAGTATCCATTGCATACGACTCTTGGAATAATAGGAAGGGGGGTGTAAACGAAGTTTTACCCATAATCGCCATGCTGGGCAGGCAGGTTGACGATCATAGAGCATAGCTGCTGCCCGTCATCGGCCTGTTGCTAAATGCTTCGCCCACCGTCATGATGGTAGATGACCAATCAGTTTTTAGCAGTAATTTAGCAGACTAACCTAGCCCATAGATTGTTAAACCCACCAGGATATAATAATGTCATTAAAATTCAACCATCATTCTTATTTCAGATAAATATTCTGTGGCATATGTGACCGTGCCCAACACGGATGTTGGCAAAACCATCGGCCACGGGCTAGTGAAAAACAAACTGGCTGCTTGTGTAAATATAATACCGCAGGTCACCTCCATTTATGAGTGGAAGAATGAAATCAATGAGGACAGTGAGGTATGTATAAAGTAGCATGTTTTAACCAGTGTTTTGTGAAGGACTAGTCCTGCCCGTGGTGCATCCTGCCGAACAACAAACGAGGCTCTGGCAAACCGACTGACCGACGAATCTGGTGGTGGTATAACCATCACAATTTAAGGCGTAGCTAAATACCACAGACCGATGACGGGCAGCAGCGTCATCGGAGCGAGAAACCCGCCTGCCCAGCGTGGCGATTATGGGTATATCCTCCAAATGTTTGCCCTAAGTGGCGAACAACTGGAGAGGCCTATATATCCAGCAGTGGACTGTGATAGGCTGATGATGATGATGATGATAATCAAAGTAACAGCAACATGTCCTGGGTGCCATCAAACCATTCTCTGAGTGGCAATTAAAGGCGAGATGAATTTAGTCCACGTAATTGGATATTTAACTAATCGAGATTTTACTATACATACTGAACAATGGGAGAAACCTATGTCCGGCAGCAGTGGATAGATAAAGGCTGATGATGATGATGATGATGATTGGACGGACTTAATGCTACATAGGTATTCTCTACCTTGGGCTAAGCAGAAACTAATTTTAAGGTAGTAGTAGTAGGTATGATATTTAATTGTTTTTGATGATGAGCACCCATTACCTTTTCGCTCTAAGCCACCCTCACCTACACGTGGTGCATCCTGCTAACTAGCAAATGAGGATCTGGCTATCAACTAGTGGCGGTATAACCATCACAATAGAAGGCGTAGCTAAATACCACAGGCTGTAATACTAGACAAGGGCAGTGAGTCCAGCAGTGGATGTTGGCAAACTATTAATGATTTAAAACATTTTTCATTTATTTTGAATACTTTTTCCCATATTTTTTCTACTTTATATTTTGTTATAATAGAGGAGCTCGGTGGCGCCGCGGTCTTGTACGCTTAACAATGATCGCAACGTTGTGCAACCATTGGCGCGGTCAATCCGATGATGGGTGACCAAAATTTGACACCGATTTCCTCCGTGCTTCGGAAGGCACGTTAAGCTGTTGGTCCCGGGTGCTATCTTTACCAACTCAGATAGCAGTCGTCACATCATATCAGAGATGATGATAACTCTGACGCCTTACTGGGAATGGGTATAGCTTACCCTAAGTGTTGCGGAGGTCTGATAGCAGTCGCTCTGTGTGAAAGCTTAGCCCTCGCCAAATCTCTCAGTTTGGGAAGCCGTCCCTGAGACAATCGAGAAAAAGGCTAGGATGATGATGATATTTTGTAATAAATAAATAAATTATTTTGCTTCAGGCTTTACTGATGATCAAAACCAGGACTTCCGAAGTTGATAAGCTGACGGAGTATGTGCGCTCCAACCATCCTTATGAAGTGTGTGAAGTAATATCACTCCCAATCAAGAATGGGAACCCGCCTTACCTAAAATGGATTGGAGAAAATGTACCAGAAAGTTCATCTAACTAAAGACTAGATGATTTATAAAAAAGTTTTAAAATTTAATTTAAAAGTTTTTTTTTATATTCATTAAGGGTTTGCGCTTGACCACAATTCACCCGATGCTAAGTGATATTGAAGCACATCTCTCTATTGTTCCTCAAGCTGGTATTTTGCTGATCCATCCCAAAGATGCGAACAGTACTCCATGCATGACCAAACTTGTGCTTGATATAAATTGAGCAACTGTTCCTGCCGGAAGTAGACGCCTTCGAGAGGATTCCCAGCTTTTTGGCAGCTACTTGAGCCTTAGCCTCGATGTAGGAGCCAAAATTGAGGGTCGAAGACAAGGTCATATCAAGAAGCTCCATACCGACCGATACTGTAACAAATTATATTTTTCTTCTACACACACCTACACATCAAGTGTCCCAAATTTATCTGTAGCGAACATACACACACTGTCAAACATCTGACAGTGACATCTGACACTGACATCTGTGGGGTGGGAGAACAATCAGTCTGCGTCCCACCGCCGCCGAGTAAAGACGTGTTCGTGTGAGGATAGCGAGCCGATATATAAATTAAACACATCGTTCATAACTTTATTGTTCATAGTTATTTCATATGTGGATTAGTGTCTACTACAGTATCAAAATATTTTTATGCTAAATAACTATGTTGGAAATTTTCAAAATAGTATAGGGTTTGAAAAAATAAATGGTCAGTGGATAAGTGGCTGTCTGTACAGTCTGGTACAGTATGACACAAATTAGAGATGCTGCTACTCTTGATTTTTGTCACATTGTATATAGTAAGAGTTGCTATGTTACATTTGAATATGTAAGTTGTACTGCATAAGAATATTTATGAAATTTTATTATGTAGCTAATAATAATAAATGTTATGAAAATATAATTTTTTCCTAATTAATTAGGGGTCTTCCTTGCATGTCGTTCTTCGTGCACCCTCTCCCCTTCCCTCGACCTAATATACGAATGCCCCCAATAGGATCTTGGTAAATTTTACAACAATAAATTCAAAACATTCAAAGTATCGCCGGCGTAGCGGTGGCAACTGACAGGTAACTGACCAGTTACTTGCCCGTTGTCACAGCGACTTGGGCTTCTCTTTCGCTTTCCATCAGGCGTTGGGAAGCCATTATGTCGTGCTACTATAAAAAAAGAAAACCATCGTTCGTTGAACGAATAGGTTGCGAAACTTTTGCACAATAAACCCTTCCCATTTGTCCCACCCGTATTCGAATATACCAACTAAAATTTGATTTTGTTAGGGGCCCTGGTCATTTGTGCGCCCTTCCACGGTCTACCTTGTGCCTGGGCACCGCCGGCACCGCCCTAGTTACGACACTGTAGAGAGGCGTGCATAGGGTGTAACTTGTTTTGTTCCCGTTGACTTAAAGCGTGTTTAAGGGATGTAAGGGAGCGACCCATCCAAGCCATCCTCACCTGCCCGTGGTGCATCCTGCCGAACAACAAACGAGGCTCTGGCAAACCGACTGGTGGCGGTATAACCATCACGATAGAAGGCGTAGCTAAATACCACAGGCCGATGACGGGCGGCAGCGTCACCGGAGCAAGAAGCTACGCCCTGCGATCGCCAATCGCGTGGCGATTATGAGTATATCCTCCAGAGGTTTGCCCTAGGTGGCGAGCAGCTGGAGAGGCCTATGTCCAGCAGTGGACTGCAATAGGCTGATGATGATGATGATGATGTGTTTAAGGGAAAAGTAGATAGTTTAAAAATATAAAACCTACCTAGTTTGTTTTTAATCAGAAAATAATTAAGAAGGAAACCGATGTCATTCTTAAACACGCGAGTTATATCCGCAATAGCTTGTAACTAATAAATTACACGCTACGAAGACTGGCTTAAAGTTTAACAGTTCTCAGGGCCGTAAAAAATGTATTAAAACCATCTACCATCTTCTATTCAATAATATTTTTTAGTAGGTACATTCTTCAGCAATACAACAGATAAAAGGACACGGTTTTACATAAACCAATCTTATTTAAACGCCAAAAATATTGCATATAAAGGCAAAAGGTCAAAACTCGTCGTAAATAAGAAATATCTGCATACCCGCTTACAATAAACATGCGATGTCCTTGGCTAGAAATTCCTATGCATTAGTATGCTATGTGTATAAACTATGAGTATATTTATCTTTCACATTTCCGATAAGCGCCATCTAGAGAATTCCTTTCCGTGACCTCAGTTTATGGGGGACAGATTAAAGTCGTTTGTTTTAGCGTTTTCGTGTACGTATTAAGTTGGTTCGATTTGAAATTAGAATTTGTTCTATAATTTATCTTTCGATTGTATAAAAAAAACTATAAGTGAAGTGAAACAAAGAAACGGATGGTTAGTTCGCGAGTCCGCCGCGCAACTTCTCGCACCCCCCAACCGCCGGCCAATCGTAGCGCCCGTAGACGTCTACGAGTTTCGTAGCGGCTTGACGCAGTCACGGCATCGTAGCGCTACGAGCAGGCAAATAACAAATCGACCTTTGGAATCGAAGCGTTTGATTGTGATGGCTGCGAGGGTGTGCTGTGTGCGCGCTCGGTGACGCGTGCAGAAGGGAAGAGAGGTAGCAGGAGAGCATGAGCGGCGTGGGCCGGAGCCGGTAGGTCGTCGGGCGCGTGCGCGGGTCGATCGGCGGCATCGAGCGGCGGGCGCGGCACAGTCGCGCGCGGACGGCGTGCGAGCGCGCGCACATAGCACGTGCATGGCGCGCTTGACTGGATGCCTCGCGCCCTCGGGGAATGGCTTCGTCCGAGGAAGAGGCGACTACCGCGTCGATCCCTGAAGATGACTGCCTCAGTGTCCGGAAATGGTGGTGCTTTCTCCTGTCGTCGATCTTCACTTTCCTCGCGGGGCTGCTCGTGGTGCTGGTATGGCGCGCGTGCGCGTTCGTCTGCTGCCGCAAGGAGCCGGAGCTGGCTCCCAACGACCCGAAGCAGAAGGAGCAGAAGGCGGCGCGGCAGGGCAAACAGGAGTTCGAAGGCACCTTCATGACCGAGGCCAAGGACTGGGCCGGCGAACTCATCTCCGGTCAGACCACCACCGGACGAATACTGGTAAGTGCTTTCCCTCAATACTACACGTGTAGGTATACCGTTCCATATATTCTTATATTGTTTCCCCATTTTATAACGGAGTAAGAAACGACGCAGGTACCGAGAAATCGAACAAACAGTTAATTATTAATACAAAACGCTTGTATATTCCACCTATGTTCAATTATCAAAAGGTATAGATATTCCTATATGTGATAAAAGAAATTCATACTGGTCAGCGAGTGATAAATATTTTGTAATATATTTTTAACGCGTACTTACGTTAAGTAAAAAATACATTAAACCCTAAAAATTGCACAGGGTTATACGGCTTTTAACTACCAGTTAGTGAATAAGAACGGTACCATATAACCGTATATACCCAAAATTAGCCTAATTCTGTGTTAATCAAGACTTTATTTCTTGACGTCACCATAGGTATATATCCCTTCGTGACACCACAATTTCTTCAGCAATGACGTCATACGTGGTAGGCTCCCTTATCGTTGTATGCTAATACCAGCCTTGGTTAAGTGGCCTTATTCTTATTCCGCCATTTACTTTTATAGACTTCGTTGAACTATTCCTATCGTATTTAGCTACCCTCACTAAATGGGTTTTCCTTTTAAGTAGGTAGGTAATTGGTTTCATTCTCAGTATTGGTCCGTCGATTTAGTATCATTAGTTGGGGCGAATCGTGAATTACTATCTAACTTTAAAATGCATTAATGATTAGAACTGTTAAAAGCATTCTTAGTAGCTAATAGGTGTTGATACGGCTTGTGTATGTGAAACTAATGAAGGTAGTCAAGGAATTTAAAAACGTAGATAAACGTTTTTGTATGCGTACTTATTATTTAATACTCTCATTATATTATCTGTGATCTAAGCCAATCTTAAAGTAGATAAACTATTTACCTTATAAGACACAAAGATACATTAAGGTACAATCTACCTTACATTAGTTTTAAGTTAACTGTTTATTTATTTATTGAATCTTTATTGCACAATATAAAAAATAAAGTACAAAAAGGCGAACTTAATGCCGCGTAGGCATTCTCTACCAGTCAACCTTTAGGTAAAACAGAAACAATTAAGTGGGTTTAGTGTGTGTATAAGATTTTAACATACATACAAATGTTCATTAATTAATACGAGTATTTGTCAATGGTGAAACCGATGCTCGGCTTCCTAACTCATGATACCTACTTACCAAAGAGAATATTAAACTCTTTTTAATTTCTTAGATGAACCAACAAGTTTGTAAAACGAACTAAGTGGTTATCTCATTTGACTAGTCAGATAGGTACCTAATGTATATTTTCATAATTAAGTATCATAAAATTTTATCGTCGAGCTGCCTAGTATAATGAAGAGAAGGGCTGCTTAAAGCTCTCTTTTGAGTCTTATAGACTTAAAAGATGCATTTTGTAAGTCAATTAATTTAAATCTTTACAGTATTTACATTTTTTTTTCATAAAGCCGAAAAGGCATGGTATTTTTGAAAACTTGTCAATTCTTTTTTTTATGATGATTTGTTTCTTTATAAATAATTTATTTGTCGATAAAGTTGTGTACAAAAAGCGTAGGCACTTAATTCAAAAGGGGTCAATACAGTTACGATTTAGTTAATAAACATACTTAGCCAATTATAAATCTTCCCAATTTACATTTTGGTCACTGGCAAGACGTTTTTCATTGTTCATAAAGGGCAAAGACATAGAAGAGATGAATTTGTAGGTAAGCTAATTTAATTATTCACCGGAAGGAACATTACCAGCCGCCCCATTGTCCACTTTGATGTACCGTGTCCTGTTTCCGTTAACATTTCCAGGAATACCTCTTTGTCTGTTAATTTTGGAAGATTTAACATTTGTTTGAGTGTTTGGTTTTGTGTCACTCGTGAACTCTTATCATTGAATACAGCATCTTATCAGATGATTGTTGCAGCGTCTTATTTACGTATAAGTTTGATGGAGCGTGCTGCATTTTCCTTTGTGATTGAGCAGTCCGATGACAGCACATCTTTTGAACAAAATATATTTTATTAGTTAGCAATGAGCTTATCAATAATTTCACAGTGCGTTATCCTCCGTCTTTAGAAATAGATTTATATGTATATTACAGGAATCATTCCGCCTGTGATCTTTGTTCTGTTATAAATCGTTTTGGCCAGTCTTTTTAATAGTAGACTTCTCATGCGTATTTCAAATATTATCTTAAATAATAAAAGGAAATATACAATGTCAAATCTTAAATTCATAACATAATCTGTAAATATAGACAGTTTTAATAGACTTAAAGCGTCCACGCTTTAGATTCGAAGGTTCCTGGTCGGGGCAATGTAGAAAATGTTATTATATAAATTGTCTCGGGCTTAGGTTTTCTGAGACTCGCCCCCAGCTATCATCTGGTACTCATAGTAATAGGGAAAACCTACGATTGAGACTAGGTGGTACCTACGTTATTATTATCATAGCTTAAACATTTAATAACTTATTCAATATAACATTTATCAATCGAACCGGCATCGAAACGATCATAAGCCCAATCTCTTAATTAAAAAAACGATTTGGGAATGATATCTAAGTAAATATTAATGAATGAATTTATTTGAATATGCGTTTCACGCGATTATTATCATCCAATCATTACATTTCCAGCTTATAGCCTTATAAAGCTTATAGTTACTTGTTACTGCTTAACACATTAACTATCATAAGTGTCACCTCTAAACTATACATTTTCTATTTTGTCTGATTTCGGAAGTCAAAGACATTATCATTCATCATCACATTCGATGCAAACTCCAAATTTTTACAAAACTATCACAGGAAATCACTTTTCGGTGAGTCATCGTAACTTCTAACTTTACATTCCTGACTTAAACCCTAATCGAATCGACTTCAAACCCACCAAATACCAATCTAATCCTATACCAAAACAACGCAACGAGATTACCGCCGCCCCGTCATCCAATACGGTGTAGCTAGGCGGGCGGACGGCGTGCTCCGGCACACGGCAGCCAATGGACCGTGACCTAGTTCCAGTATCGATGTACCCTCCCTCCCCGCTCGGTTCAAGTACATCTCCCTTTCGTTACCATTGATTTCCTACGTGAATGATTGCACGCCTTTGATTGGGCCCCCATCCTTTAATACCGCACTACCATAGACCATACATTAATAACCAAGTTCCAATACACTGTACATGATGCTGCAAAAGTTTAGCGCTCTGATTTCATTGATGAGGTAAGAACAAATGCTATCACCTATGTTTAGGGTAAACTCAATGAAGGGATGTAAGGGAGCGACCTATCACCTTTTCGCTCCAAGCCATCCTCACCTGCCCGTGGTGCATCCTGCCGAACAACAAACGAGGCTCTCGCAAACCGACTGGTGACGGTAAAACCATCACAATAGAAGGCGTAGCTAAATATCACAGGCCGATGACGGGCAGCAGCGTCATCGGAGCGAGAAGCTACGCCCTGCGATCGCCAATCCGCCTGCCCAGCGTGGCGATTATAAGTATATCCTCCAGAAGTTTGCCCTAGGTGGCGAACAACTGGAGAGGCCTATTTCCAGCAGTGGACTGCAATTGGCTGATGATGATGACGAATGAACCCCGATGGACATTATATGAGCTGTTGTTGAAATGATAGAAAAATTCCCAATTTTTTCTGATATTAATGACATGACTGCATTGGAACGGTTGTTAATAATAATTAGCAGCTAGATATTCAAAATAGCTATCCGAGTCACAACACAAGCTCTTCTACTATTCTAAATACTCGTATATAAAAGGAGAAACTGACTGACTGATCGACACATCAACGCACAGATTAAACGGCTAAACATAGGCACTTGAAATTTGGAAGGGACGTAGCTTACGTACCGTAGAGGTGCACTAAGAAAGGAATTCCTGAAATTCTCACGGGAACGGGAGTTAGCGGGAAAAAATAGTATTGAACCCGTGCGAAGCCAGGGCGGGTCGCTAGTCAATTATATAATGAACTGTAAATCTCCTATCTCACTTTATAAATATCATCAATAAATCAATCAAATAATAATTTATGGAATGCATAATATGAGGTTGTATTATATTAATATTGAGCCTATCGTATCGGTCATACAAAATATCAATATCAACCAATGAATTAAGTATGTATACCAATTGATGGAACCAATACCAGATATAAATATTTACTCATGGATTGGCTCTAAGTGTTGTAGTAAAACTACGTTTATTACCCTATTTTGATGGTTTGCCTGTTTTAATGGTGTGATGACGCGTCCAGTCCCAATCCTACGAGTTATTATTTGTTATTACTACAACTAATTTGTTACTAACATCATAAATATTGAGTGCTCTTTCGGGTAATGTTCTTTCGAAGGCATTTGATCAAGTTGTTAAATGCTTAATTATTTATGTATAAATTTTATAAAGTAGGCTTGATATAAAACAGAAAGGTTGTATGAATATAGAATGTCTCGCACTAATATTATATTCAGAGCTTTGTGTAAACAAATTAAACCTTTTTTGCCGTTTCTGTAATTGAGACCAGTATCACAAGGATGTATTCTGGTCTCAAAATGTTAACACACCTAACAGTATGGCTTGTATTTCTGATATATAGCCAGTGCATCAATATCAAACGACGATCACTTCATAATTGAATGTTTGTTTCGCTTTATGAGGGAGTACAGACCGTCTAGTCATTACATTTAATGATCACTTACAGCAAACTAATTTTAGGCTTTGTGGAAAACCGCTAGTCAGTTAAATTAACTCTAAGTGCAACTTAGAAATGAAATATTGTGATATACAAGTACTTATGAAAACAAAGCCACGTCATAGACTAATTTTGTCCTTGATAGATGCATATGATGCACGCGTGTGGCTTTTTCCTTCATAGTGCGAACGGCTAAACTATGGTACTCTTTGCCGGGCTCCTTGTTCCCCGAGAGATATAATCTTCCGATGTTCAAGGCGAGAGTGAATCGGTTTTTGCTGGGTGAGGGCGTTCCATCGTAGACTACGATATCGCTTACCATCAGGCGAATCGCAAACTCATTTTTAATAAAAAAAAAACATTACAACCAGTAACCAACTAAAATCTTATTCAACAAAAATATTTGAAATCGTCTGATGTAATGGAAGTCAAACTTAGTTGTAAACAAGGTAATAAAAACCTAGTCTCGTGTCCTTTTATCCTTTAGACGAGAGTTTTTATCTAGTCTAGTGAGTTCATTAGATAGAATTCCAAAAATGTTTTTCGTTAAAGAAATATAAAGGTAGGTACTCGTTTTTTACTAAATGACAATGACGATGATAGCCAAGCCGACCTATCATCATCATCAAACTGCGGGGAAGCAGAACCCAAGACATGCCACGCTGGGCCACACAGCGCCACCTAGCCCCAAACTAAGCCGAAGCTTGTACTATGGGTAGAAGACTCGTATCGTGTATAAAATAGCGCTTATTTCTTTATAAAGATTAATATTAATGACGTTAATGAAAGGAAGAGCAAATTAATTAAATAAATAAAAATAAGAGCATTAATTCAAATTAAGAAGGTGTAATGTAAAATATTTATTACGTTTAGTGAACAAGAGGCCATTAAAGAAATAGTAGATATCATGACAGGCTCGGTGGCTCATTTGGTAGTGACCTCTGCCCTCTGAGCCAAGAGTCGTGGGTTCGATTCCCGCACAGTACAAACATTTGTGTTCATGAACATGTCTGTTTGTATTGGTCTGGGTGTTTTCTATGTATAATATGTATTTATTTACAAAAAAAAAGTGTATCTAAGTAAGTTTATCAGTTGTCTAGTACCCATAGTACAAGCTTCGGCTTAGTTTGGGGCTAGGTGGCGCTGTGTGGCCCAGCGTGGCATGTCTTGGGTTATTTATTTATGTTGGTATCGAAATTTGGAGTTCTTTTTACTTTTAATAACCACGTTATTATAATAAATATCTCATTACTTAAGAATGTCGACTTCATACCGCTGAAATATTACTAACTCTTTTCCGTTCCAGCGTATAAGTATTTGAACAGTGCTGAATTTTTCACTATAACGAGTATTAACGTAGCAAATAGTTCCATGGCGTGTAACTGTACACGACTTACAACCCCAGGTGTATCGCGTGCTAACTGAAAATCGCCTTGTCTTTCTTTGCGTCACGCTATAAAATGCCATTGTTTGCAGTCTTTGTAAAACATTTTTTTCCATATAGTGAGACTCCATTTATAATTCTTTCATTTATTTATTTAAATTTTATCTACATTTTGAAAAATTTAGTTTTTATCAAAATAAATAAATAATAAATAATAATAAATAATAAATTGTTTATTGTCAAAAACAAAGTACACCAAAAAATGTATTACCAATGACTGCCACACTAGGCTGTGCCTGTCTCGTGGCAATCATATTAATTTTCACAAATGTTGATACGTGTTACAAGATGACGGCGGCGACATTTCAGTGAATATTACTCTTAAGAGAATATCATAGTAAGAAAGAGTAACAATTAAAACGAAATAAAAATTAAATTAAATTAGAATGAAAACAATCAATAAAACATTACAATTGATGAACATGCAGAAGTAGGTACACAGTCAGTTTTTTGTGAGTGCTGATGAGGCAGGTTGGCATTTAACAGAAGGCAACGCGTTAGTGGATAAGTACTACTATATGAATACTATCAGGCAACAAATTTTAGATGTTCCAAGGTAATGTTAAAAATGGTCAACCCACGACTCGAAGAATATTCTCAGATTGTTCATAGGTCCAAGATAACAACAGTTCCAGAACTTGTTTTTTGGCTTGGTAAATTGGGGATCGTCTGATGTCTGTTATGTGGGCTATTTTATTGTATATTCGTGGGAAGAGAAATGATTCAAAACGTTGAGCAAAAGTGGTATTTACTTGGATGATTGGCAGTTTAAACACTCTTCTTTTTAGAAGGTCGTTATAAGATTTGAGATTTAAAGCTTGCTTGTGCATAAATAATGAAACACGCATTATGTATAGTCTGCGAACACTTAGGACTGAGGCGTCTTTATAAAGTTGGGTGGTAGAGTAACGACTAGAGTAGAGTAGAGTAATAAAACATGTCAAATTTAATGACCAGCACCTCAGACTTTCTATCTTACTATTCCCTACCTAAAGATTCTATGGGACGGGATCGCTCATAGTGATGAGACCGCCTAAGTTGTACAATAAGGGACCATTCACAAATTACGTCACACGAATTTCATGACTTTTCGACCCCTCCCCCCCTCCTTGTCACAGCTGGTCCCTTTTGTAGGACTACTTTTTTCCTTGTATGTTACACTTCATAGACCCCCCTCCCCCCCCCCCCCCCCCCCCCCCCCCCCTCCTTAAGTGTGACGTAATTTATGGATGGTCCCTAATAATAAATAAATAACCCAAGACATGGCACGCTGGGCCACACAGCGTCACCTAGCCCCTTAACTAATGAGGGTTTTCTGAAAAAATTAATTGACCAGACGGCACCACATGAAAGCCAGGCCAGCTGTAACGTGATTGGTTCATTTGGACATGGCACTGACATTTACACAGCAACTGACCAATCACACGAACATCTATCGGGTATTTCTTTTTGAAACACCCCCATTGTATACTTTGTCTAGTTCGTAGTCAATTATTTGCTGTTCAATAAAGAGGATCTATCTTGTCCTTATTAAAACGTGGTCAGTTTATAGAGATTCCTCACCGTAGGTAGCAGCTTAACTGTGTCCCATTTGCAGAGTCTATGAGCTGCGGTAAATGTTTAACATTAGACTGAGCGCTTGCTCGACTGCCATAGGGAATAACATAATTAAAAAAACAACACAACACAAACTTAAAATTACGTACCCTGTGATCGACAGAAAAAAAACGAAGAAATATTCTTGTGAAGTAACAAAAAGTTTTCATTTTCAAATTCCTCAAGAATTGGACCTGCAAAATTTTCGCGAATGAGATACAATACAATTTTGTTTCAAAAACGACCCTGATACCACTCCATATTTGGAAATAGATAACAAGACCTACATTTTAAAGGTCAGGCGGGGCACCCAGACAGTCCCGATATGGAATTGGAACACTTCAATCTATTGACCAGAATAGAAGTTAATAATTTAATGGGTCAACATTGAAGGTTGGAATGCCAAATGGATTTAGCATGTTATAGATAATCAGCCTATGGATATTGACAGGTGCATAATGATTAATTAATTAGATAGGCCAGTTCAGTTATTAATTAACATAATTATTGATGTTTCATTAATAACTTAATAGGATTATTGTTGATTAGAATATGATGTGAAGGTCATATTCGACGACTG
>CM062083.1:16018285-16042119 GCA_031163375.1 Conogethes punctiferalis | reverse complement strand
ATTATTTTTTTAAAGACTCATTTGTAAACTGTCAGTGTTAGGAGCCCTAGAGCTGATTTAAGTAACATATAGCGGAAGGTAGGAATGTTTTTCAAAATACACCCTCATATGGGCACTATGGTCAGCTTTTATAAAAGTTCTTCATTTTTGAAATCCGGTTCCAATAACCCAGGGATGTATGGGAGCGACCTATCATCTTTTCGCTCCAAGCTACCCTCACCTGCCCGTGGTGTATCCTGCTGATTAACGAACGAGGCGCTGGCAACCGACTGATGGCGGTATAACCATCACGATTGAAGGCGTAGCTAAATAACACAGGCCGAAGACGGCCAGCAGCGTCACCGGAGCGAGGAGCTACGCCCTGCGATCGCCAACCCGCCTGCCCAGCGTGGCGATTATGAGTATAACCTCCAGGTGTTTGCCCAAAGTGGCGAACAACTGGAGAGGCCTATGTCCTGCAGTGGACTGTGATAGGCTGATGATGATGATGATGATGTGACCCGGAACAAGACTCGGCTTAAAAATGAATTCTAGGAACTTGATAAAAGTTCCTAAATATAAAGTTTTATGGTTTTATCCCCAAAAATGACGAACTCCTATACAAACTTTGAAACCCTTATTTCACCTTATTTACCCCCTCATAGGTCGAAATTTCAAGAACGCTTGAATAAATAAATAAATAACCCATGACAAGCCACGCTGGGCTACACAGCGCCACCTAGCCCCAAACTAAGCTGAAGCTTGTACTATGGGTACTAGACAACTGATAAACTTACTTAGATACATTTTTTTTTTGTAAATAAATACATATTATACATAGAAAACACCCAGACCAATACAAACAGACATGTTCATGAACACAAATGTTTGTACTGTGCAAGAATCGAACCCACGACCCTTGGCTCAGAGGGCAGAGGTCACTACCAAATGAGCCACCGAGCCAGTCGGTCAGTATATATCCTTATGTTTAGTTTTAAGTTCACTGTTTGGTGTACAATAAAATCTATCTTAAGTAGAATCACTATTATCAATCTCTCTATTATATGTAATGATCTCTCAAAAAATTTATAAAAATATTTTCACATAGGTACTCCTTGCCGGAGTCCGTGTCCCCCGATAGATAATAAGATTTCATTTTGATTTGCTTTTGCTTTATTATAAACCTATTTCAAAAGTACAAAGGCCTACTTAACTACATCTACCTACATTACGCAATTCAAACTTAATTGTTTTACTACGTTAAGCAGAGACTTGCTGTTTCATAACTTGCAATAGAGTTTCATATTTACCTAGAAATAATTTCAAACGCAAGCTTTACACTTATTACCTTGAATTAATTTCGAATGCAAGTTTCTATTTTAATATCAACAGAAAAGTGGGGAGGTCTGTAAAACAGCTAGGGATATTACGAGTATTGACTTTTTGTGATAACAAATCCTAGTTTTAGGACTAAAATAAGCTTAAAACCGGGAAAAGGGAGGCTCAAAGAAAATTAAAATATAATAAAAAAGTAAAATAAAACTCAGAAATAATACAACACAGCACCCACACGAGATGGGAAAGCACCACAAGATTTTTTTTAAGGAAACAAAATACAATCAAATATAAAAAAGAAAAAACTACAACAAGCGGGTTGGCCGCCATGTGGCCAGTCCGTAACAAAACCATTTTCCCAGTCCCCTCACAAATGTATGTGTTTGTAATATGAAATAATCGGAATACATTATTTCAATTGTTATTTATTGACTGGCCCGATGGCTTATTTAGTAGTGACCTCTGCCTTCTGAGCCAAGGGCTTGCACGAAAATACATTGTACGGTATTTTCGTGCAAGCGTGGATCCACCGTTGTGGGCACGATGGGCATGCCCACAACCTTAATAGACTTGTGACGTCACATTTTTACTTTTTTTGTGGGTATTCCCTGCCTACCTTCCATCTTGAGACAGGGTGAGTACCACATCACCCCCTCCCCCCCTAATGCCTAAATGCATTTTCCCCGGCAAAAGAAAGGTGTGCCCACAACCTTTTTTGAGCGCTGAATGTAATTGTATGTAACCGATTTAAAATTGGATGTATAGTATAAATAAAGTACATCACGCAAAACTGGTCGTTGATGGTTACTTTATTTAGTCTGAATCTTACAATTCTTCCAAATAAAGAAAGTAAGTATAAACCTTATTTTGCAAGTGGTGATTTTAATTGTCCCATCCGGAGGGAGAGTCTGTGAGGTACTAGGGCGGTTTGATAAGTCAGTGACTTTTTGATTTCCCGCGCAGTTACTCCAAATGCAACAGTGCTGCCGTCATGCTGTAATCTAAATATTAGTGGGCAACTGTCAAATTTTGAGCAAGCTACGTCATGCAGTTGGTGTGATAGCTATTCAAAGCAGACAACCTCGTGAATTTTTACGAAAATGAAAAAAAGTGAATTTCATGTGCTGACTAAGCATTACTTTTTACGTAAAAAACCCATCACTGAAACTAAGGAAAAGCTTGATAAATACTACGGGGACTCGGCACCATCAATTTCAATGGTAAAGAAGTGGTTTTCAGAGTTCCGTTGTGGTCGTACCAGCACTAGTGACGCCGAACGTTCAGGTCGCCCAGAAGAAGTGATCACGCCGGAAATCGTCGATAAAATCCAGGAAATGATATTGAATGATCGGAGAATGAAAGTGCGTGAGTTGGCTCATGCTGTAGGTATCTCAACTAAACGGGTACATAATGTACCCGTTCAGTTGAGATACCTACAGCCTATATCTACCTTCATTTTACACGATTATTTGGACATGAGAAAACTCTCCGGGAGATGGGTGCCGCGATTGCTCACACTCGACCATAAGCGCAATCGTGTGACAAAAGAGTGTTTAGTGATGTTCAGTCGTAATCCGGACGAATTTTTGCGCCGTTTTGTTACTGTGGACGAAACATGGATCCATCACAACACGCCAGAGACCAAGGAACAATCGAAACAGTGGGTTGCTCGGGGTGAACGTGGACCGAAGAAGGCCAAACAGAGTCTGTCAGCCAACAAGGTCATGGCCACAGTTTTTTGGGATGCACACGGTATCATTCACATTGATTACCTCGAGAAAGGTAAAATAATCACCGGCGAATATTATTCAAAGCTTTTGGACAGATTCGACGTTGAATTGAAGCAAAAACGGCCGCATTTGGCGAAGAAGAAAGTGCTGTTCCATCAAGACAATGTACGTGTGCGTGCACACTTGTTTAGTCTCGATGGCCAAAAGGGCTAAATCTGGAGAATATGCTGGATGGGGATCCAGCATATTCTCCAGATTTAGCCCTCTACGACTATTATCTGTTTCCAAACCTAAAGAAATGGCTTTTTTGAGAGCCTTAAGAAAACCTATTATTTGGAGGGAATAACAAATTTAGAAAAACGCTGGACTAAATGTATCGAGCTAAAAGGTGATTATGTAAAAGAATAAAATTTTTATTTGCCGCAAAAAAAAATATTTTAATCAAAAAGTCACGGACTAACCAAACCGCCCTCGTACAATCAAAAGGAATTAACCTAGAAGCCTAAAAATGCGATACCTCAGGGTGTTCTTAGGAACCCACCCGCCCGGAACGTGATTTTAATTCATTTACATTTTAACAGCTTTCAAGGATTTTTCTTTAAAATAGTAGCACAGCTTAGTGGTCCGTCGCCTGATGGAAAACGAAAGAGGCCCAAGTCGTTGCGACAACAGTCATGTTACCAAATTATTTGTCAGTTGCCATGCCATCGCCGTGCTAGCCTGGGTTATTAGTAGTAGCAACCAAAGCTACTTCACTAGTCTTGGACCACCGTGGTCACCAGCTAAGCAGGTAAACCATACCACTGGCTACTTAATATAAGATAGATAGATACTCTTTATTACACAAAACACAGACATTACAGGAAAACATAATACAAACGAAACATAGTACAATTTAGGCGGTCTAATCGCTTGTAGCGATCTCTTCCAGACAACATTCAGGTAGAGGAAACCAGTTTTGTCGAAATGACTTGCACAGAAATGCAGTCGGGGTTTTTTAGCTCTTTAAATTACAGTTTTACTAACTTTTAAACTTTCGCGTTGCATCGTAAGATTTCTTAATAATATAATTTTTCACAGGTGCTGGGAGGTTTACTTTGCTTGAAAGTAAACAATTCAGGGAGATCGTGCCAGCGATCCAGTGTCTGTGAAGGTATTCCGATGTCAGGTAGGTGGCTTTCAACGAGATGTTTCAATTTATGCGGTTATTTTGTGAATCAATTATTTGCTAAGTGTGGTATAATAATAATTGGTCTTAGGGCGAGGCGTGGAGATTGTCGCGATGAGATAGCCGCGCAGTTGCAGTTCCGAACGTACGGCGCACAAACGTTCGTTTTATTTTTTACAAAGTAGGTTTCATAGCGTAACCTCTTTTTATTTAAAAAGTAAAAACAAATATGTAATTATTATATTTAACCTTGTGAGGCCCAAGTCTTCATCATCATCATCATCAGCCTATCGCAGTCCACGGTTGGACATAGGCCTCTCCAGTTGTTCACCGCTTGGGACATACCTGGAGGCTTTGGCCATAATCGCCACGCTGCGCTAGGCCGGCGGGTTTTCGATCTTCATCCAACACATGTAAAGTAGTAGCAAGTCTTCACATGTTCCAAATCCTATTGCTTAATGTACTATGTCGGGCAGGCAGGGTCTAAAAAAGCCGGTTGCTATGGCATTTGATGTTTCGTTGTCACTTTGGGTTATAATTTTGAATTGTTCCACCGTAGGCACCTGAGCAAATCACCTAGGTGATTTGACCCCCGCAAAAATTTGATAGAAGCGTACTTAAGGCCTGGCCAGGGGATTCAAGTCGACTGCAAATAAAATAAGTTTTCTAGTTCACTTAAGTCACCTGCGATTGTCTGAGGTTTTTTATGTGGGAATAGTACCAGGAGTACATAAGCACATGGGAAGTTAAAAACGGCTACTCTGACCACCTGCGATCATCTGCGACTGTCTGACGTTATTTAGGTGGAAAAAGTACCAGGGGTACATAATCGCGCGGGAAGTTAGTGGTGTGGTAAATTAAATATCCATCCTTTTAATGGCAACTCACTCAAGTTACTTCTAACCGTTTCTTCTCAACCATCTACGAATACTAGGTTGCTACATTTTTCTTGCTCACGTAGCGCCGCCATCGCCAAACTGGTTATCCCGACGTGATTTGAACACGTATTATATCCACCCCTTTTCAATCCATCATTTTTTATTAAACTTTCAAAACATCCCTACAATGATAGAAAAACCTTATTGAAAATTCAAACTTTTCTTTGATGTTTTAAGACAATTTGTACTGCCAACTAACTACGACAAAAAGCCCTTTGTAACGCAGAAAGGTTTATAGTGCAGTCAATGAAGCATTATAGGTCCGAATTTTTTTACTGTGATCCGATTTGCATGAAATTTTGGAATTAGGTTCATCTTACCATTAAATTCAAAAGTGAAAATGATTTGAACTCCGCCACCACCCTGGGGGTGGTTGCCACCCCTTCTCGGGAGTTAATGGTTTTCTTTTCAAAATAACCTCGGATATCGATTGAAGGTCCAAATTTAAGCAAAAAATCATCTATAAAGTTTTTCGATAAATCTAATACTTTTCATGTTATTGGCAATTGAAAACTTGAAAATTTTTCACTTTTTTCATCGGTTTTTTTCAAATATCTCCAAAAATATACGTTTTATCGAAAATTTTATAAGGAACAAAATTGAAGCAGGTAAAAAAATTAACAATTTGGTTTTTTATAAAGTATTCTAAGTGCAATATTAAGCTAGATATTAAAGATCAAAGCCGTTTTTTATTTTATCTGAAATTTCATCGATGTAGTCAATACCATCTATCAGCGAGCAAATGCATTTTATGCTTTCTAATCAAAAAGGGTTTTGTAGTGCTTGAAATAAGCTTCAAAATGAGCACTATTAAAAGTCTTTTACATGTAAAATAAGTGAGCTGTATTACAAATAAGAGGAGCATCGACTGTTTTTTCTTTTGAATCAGTGGGTTTAAATAAGTGCCATTTCCACCAAAACTAAAATTAATCATATTCCGCCTAGAATTAACTTAATTATAAAGAGTTTGACAGATTGTATTAGTTTGGCTGCTTTAGGACACATAGTTTTCAAAAACGTCGTGATTGAAGAAAAATCGAAAATTTCAAATTTTTAAAAAACCCACCATTTTTTCATAATATCTCAAAAATGACGATAGATACGTATAAAAGTGTAGGAATTAAAAATTTAGGTATTTTTCTGACCAACAATTTGGTCTTTTTATTTTTTCTGTGAAATAAAAATTGACGGAGATATGATTGTTTAAAGAGCGCGTGGCAGCGCAATCACAGCCTCTCTCAAGCCCTTTCACCCTTCACCGTTTTATAAAAAGGGTTTTTACTATATATTGCAATAAAGGATGTTGTAGCTCTCTTAATTATCTTTACAATGGTATTTTATAAATTGTGATAGCATGAAAATTTAAGGAGTTATGGCCCAAAAATTTATCATATTTTTTTCTACTTAGTAACTGAAAGTTTCGGAGTGAATATTTGGAGCAATGTGAAATGATCGGCGATACATCCAAGTGATGAGTTGTCTCTATGAAGCTGCCACTATGTCCGTCCAAATACAGAATCAGCAAACAAGGCCTATACGTTGCATCGAGGAGTGAGACAGGGGGATTTCGTTTCCCCGAAACTATTAACTAATGCAATGGAGGATATGTTCAAGACGCTGAACTGGAAAGGACGTGGCGTCAACATAAATGGCGAATACATCTCTCACTTGCGATTTGCAGACGACATCGTTATAATGGCAGAATCGCTGCAGGACCTAAAAACACAAATGCTGAATAAACTGGCTGACTCCTCTATGCGTATTGGCCTATGGATGAACTTGGACAAAACCAAGGTTATGTTCAATGAACATGTTCTACCGGACCCGATTGTAGTACACGGCGCCATCCTCGAAGTTGTTCAAAAATATGTAGGGCAGATATTGCAGTTAGCTGGAAACAACTTTGAGGACGAGGTGAATAGGATAATTCAGCTAGGCTGGGCAGCGTTTAGGAAACTACGTCGAGTCTTCACATCGTCGATCCCACAGTGCCTAAAGATGAAAATCTTCGATCAGTGCCTTCCCAGTTATGACATACGGAGCCGAAACGTGGACATGAACCGTAAGCCTAGCCAGGTGGAGTGACGATTTGCGCAGGGCGGCTGGCAAGTGCTGGATGCGAGAGGCACAGAATCGATCTAAGCGGTGAACATTCGGAGAGGCCTATGTCCAGCAGTGGACTGATACGGGCTGATGATGAAAATATAACTTACTCTATATTTACATCTTTTTATGTCATACCAAAGTATTTTTTGTGATTTTATTCAATTTAGGGGTTGTTTGCTTGGGTTGTAAGATTTTCAAGGGGTTGAAAATGATTTTAATATGAGGTAATTGTATTAAAAAACACTTTACAATTTCACCACTTACTATTAGACTGGTTTCTAGCGATAAAATGGCTTAAACTCAATTTTTCCATTAAGGGGTCATTTACACCCCTTAAAAATAATTGGCGGAGTTCAGATCATTTTCACTTTTGAAGTTAAGGGTAAGATAAGCCTAATTCCAAAATTTCATGCAAATCGGATCACAGTAAAAAAATTCGGAGGTTAGGCCGTATTTTTCGCTTCATTGACTGCACTATTAGGAATAGATCAAATTAAAGGAAAACGTTTTTAGCAAAACATTTATTTGGAGACGTCTGAATAAGTCGAGGCTGAAAGACACTTTGTTGTACAGTTCATTGTTTAACGAAAATAAGGAACCTTGTTTTATAAATAACTGTTTTATTGCGACTTATTATTCTTTCAAAGCTTGTGACAGCTTTTTTGATAAGCTGTTATGCAAGATTTTGTTGAAAGGTAGTCTAGACTGAGTATATTATTTTGTCCAAATCACATCGTGCCGTCCTAACGAAGGGGTAATTTATTAAAAGCCAAGGGAGCGTAATTGCTTCTGTCATTTAAACATGTGAGAGACGAAACTAGGGACGCTAAATGGACCATACAAAAAAGAGAAAGGGTATTTGCTAATGTTCTAATTCAATACCTACCCCAAGTACCTACCCTACTACAGCTTACCCTGAAAAGGAATCTTCAAACGACTCGCATGACTGGATAAGTTTCTCATAATGTAGCACATTTAGTAAAGTAATATATTTCTCGTAGTAGGTAGATTAAGGAAGGCAATACGCAATGCTTAATTGTGGCTTAAACTGTACATGAAATTCTTGTGTAAGAGTTACTAAATAGAGTTTAACTAAATAGCGCACAAACTAGTGTGCTGAACTATAAAGAAATTCCGTGGCCGCATGAATATTAATGATATTATTTGCAACTAGCAGTGCCAGCGGCGTCACAAGCGTGGATATCGGGTTCCAAAAATAACGAACTTCCATAGAATAGTGCCTAAATTGTAAGTTAAACCTCTAATAATACATTGGTGAAAACCGCATTCAATTCCATGCAGTAGTTTTTGCGTGATGCGCATTCAAACCTACAGATAAAAAATTTCTACTTAAACACTTCCCGTGTTGGGAAAACGGGAGAAATGAACTTAAGTCTACGGCAGAAATGTATTTAAGTCTTTCATACAATCACACCGTGCAACATCTATGGGTGTCACTATTGAAACGTAGGAGTTTGATAAAGATGCATCCCTCTACTTCAATTAGATTACGCGTTCTCTTTGGAACTGAAGTTAGAAAATACATTCAGAACCCGTATTGGATGCGAATCACTCCAAAGATAACAAGTGACGGGCTCGATGGCTCATTTGGTAGTGACCTCTGCCTTCTGAGCCAAGGGTCGTGGGTTCGATTCCCGCACAGTACAAACATTTGTGTTCATTAACATGTTTGTTTGTATTGGTCTGGGTGTTTCCTATGTATAATATGTATTTATTTACAAAAAAATAGTATCTAAGTAAGTTTATCAGTTGTCTAGCACCCATAGTAGGTACAAGCTTCGGCTTAGTTTGGGGCTAGGTGGCGATGTGTGGCCCAGCGTAGCATGTATATATATATATATATGTCGCAGTCATCTAGTTGAATCTTCTATTCAATTGAATGGCTAGCGAGTTCATTGAATGCCGACATTCAATTGAATGACTAGACCGAACGTTGACTAAACACGCGTCACTTAACGTCCAACTAGGTAGCGGATTGAAACATAGCTCTTTGAACAGAGCGGACGTAAAAGCAGTCAGGTGATTGCAATTTAGTTCATTTTTTTGCCACGCGGCGTTAGTAGTCACCAAAACAAATATGGCGTCGAACATGATCATAAAGATATGAACAGTGTTGATATTTTTTTGATTAGATTTACTTTAAACTGACTTATTTGTAATGAAATAGTGTGACAACATGATTTTACCAATTAATACGCCGCCGCCGGATACTTTTAAAGAAAAATTTTAAACTAAACATTACACAGTCGGCATTTTAACCATTCAACGACTATGCTAAAATGACGTTCAGTCAAGACGTTGAACGTTTCATTCATTAACTTGACGAGTTGTCCTTTAGTCATTCAATTAAATGTCGTCATTCAATGAACGCGCTAGCCATTCAATTGAATAGGAGATTCAACCAGATGACTGCGACATATATATTTCACAAAAGCCGCACAATAGTGCTAAGTTAAGTCACTCTTTTAGCGCTCATAAGGCCGTTCTATCTTTGTTACTTTTCAGTGGTAGTAATAGCGACATATCGAACTAAGATATGTATGCATGCATAAGGCACTAGATAGATAATTAATTGGACTGTATCGATCGATAATCACTATAGATGATTTCAACAGATTGGGTGATTTGGTAAATAGCAGTCATTAGTAAACAGACTTTAATTAAAGAACTAAAATAGTTTGGATCTGTTCCAACCAAAACAGAATTGTGTACGTGATTTGTGAACCGTGGACGAGTCAGTCGTGAATTTCGTAAGAGACGCATATCGGATTTTTTGCGTATCCTGGTTTGATTTTTAACCGAGTACATTTTAGAAGCTTACGAAAAATGGCGTCGGGCAAAAAATGGTCATCTATCATCATCAGCCTGCAAACGTCTACAACTGCAAACTAGACATAGGCCTCGCCCAAAGACAATTGTCATTTGGGGGGACTTGCCTCAGTTAATTTATTTATTTACTAGCTATGCCGGCGGCGTCGCACGCGTGGATATCGGGTTTCAAAAGCAACCGATTTCCATAAAATAGTTCTTCCTAAATTTTACGTTAAACCTCTAGCATGCAGTAGTAGTTTTCGCGTGATGCGCATTGAAACATGCAGGTAAAAATTTATCCCTTTTCCCCAACACTTCCCTTCACTGCTCTGCTCCTATTGATTGTAGCGTGATGAAAAGTATACTATAACCTGCCCAGGAGTATGAAAAATAATTATGCCAAGTTTCGTTAAAATCTGTCCAGTAGTTTTTGTTTCTATAACGAACATACAGACAGACAGACAAAAATTTTACTGATTGCATTTTTGGCATCAGTATCGATCACTAATCACCCCCTGATAGTTATTTTGAAAAAATATTTCATGTACAGAATTGACCTCTCTACAGATTTATTATAAGTATAGATAGAAGATATATTATTTTTATGATTTTACCAAATCTATACTTATAATAAATCTGTAGAGAGGTCAATTCTGTACATAAAATATTTTTTCAAAATAACTATCAGGGGGTGATAAGTGATCGATACTGATACCAAAAATGCAATCAGTAAAATTTTTGTCTGTCTGTCTGTCTGTCTGTCTGTCTGTCTGTCTGTCTGTCTGTCTGTATGTTCGTTATAGAAAAAAAAACTACTGAACAGATTTTGACGAAACTTGGTACAATTATTCTTCATACTCCTGGGCAGGTTATAGGATACTTTTCATCACGCTACAATCAATAGGAGCGGAGCAGTGACGGGAAGTGTTGGGAAAACGCGAGAAATTTAAACCTGTATGTTTGAACGCGCATTACGCGAAAACTACTGCATAGAATTGAATGCGGTTTTCACCAATGTATTGCTAGAGGTCTAACTTAAAACTTAGGCACAAGGTATAGATGGGTATTATATGGAAGTCCGTTATTTTTGAAACCCGATATCCACGCGAGCGACGCCGCTGGCACAGCTAGTATTTTATATTGGTGTAACTGGAGTAGTCATGCTCACTAAAATGTTTCTGGGGTGGTGGCGCTGCGTGGCGGGTCGTTACATTCCCTAAAATATGGTTGAATGAAGCGATGGCTGGTACATACGTCATACTTGTGAACAGGTGCTGCCTTGGAGACTGGTCTGCTCCTGATTGCCCTATATAAAGTATGTTATTTTTTTTTTTTAATCTAATTTATAATTAATTTTGTAAGGTTTCAGAGGGCCCTAGACTGTATGACGTGGTCGTAGTTAAAAGTATAAATGTGATGACAATATTGTATTGACTATGTTGAAAAGAGCAACTACACGAGTTTCTTGCCGGTGTCTTCCTGGTAGAATGCTGCTTTCCGAACCGGTGGTAGCTTCGACGATTTGTAAGTGTTTTTTTTAAAAACCTATAGGTACATACAAATAAAGATTATTTTGACTTTGACTTTGACTTAGTCACCACTCTTGGCAGGCGGGTTGGTGGCCGCAGTAGGTTTTATTTGCTGCCCGTTTTCTGATATTCCCTTAATCATCTTCTACGACACCCACGCGATGAGATTGGTCGGTTCTATCCGAAAACCACACCTCTAAATAGGTGAAGTTAATATATTCCTAAAATTGGACATACAAAATTGGAAAATATACATTATACTTATGTATATTTTATGTTATAATGTAAGTTGCATAGCTATATATATACCATACCTTGATACCATACCATGATACCTTTTAAGACAAAGATTTCCACACACAATAAATTTACATAACAATGAAATCGGGATTTTAAAACCTTACGACCTTAATAATTGTAATTCGTCACTTGACAGCTATAAAACAAGCTAAGGTCGTGAGATTTTTACGTGCAAAAATCTACTACATTTCGTATTCCGTATTCTCTCTGATACCTATGTTGTCACGTTTTCCGATATCTTATGCCAGATCCAGACTCTCGCGAGGCGCCTCCTAGAGGCTCTCCACACGAGTCTTGGCGAGAAGAGGCTGCAAGAGTTGCGGCCATCCACACTCTCGTTTTATTAGGTGGGCTGAAAAGTTCGTAGGCTCACATATAAATAGCGTCGCTAGTATCAAATTCATATGATTTTTAGTTAGACCTAATCTTCAAAGAACGCGTGCATAAATTTGACAGGTGTTGCACCATTAGTATCTGAGTTATAGCATTTTTAGTAACAGGACTTTTGTTACTTTAATAAGGCGTTGCTTTTTGGCAAAAAAAAAAAAACTGTTGAAGCCATGATTTGGATTGACAAACATTATTTGGACTTCGCATTACGAAAATAAACCATATAGAAAAGGTTTGCTTAATTGTAATTATGAAAAATGACTTCCAAGGACAATGCACCCAGTGGACGCCGGAAAGAGGCCGTTACCGACGAAAACATCAAAAAAATCCAAAAAATATTTTTTTATTAGCGGAAAGTGAAGTTTATTGTGATTTCAGACCCTAAAGATATCAAAGGAACCTATTGGTAACATTGTGAATGAATATTTGGGTATGTGAAACCTCTGCCGAAAAGTGGCTGCCGCGCGAGCTCACAGTCGACCAAAACCAACAACAAATCAATAATTCTAAGCAGTATTCGGAGTTGTTCAATCGTAATAAAACTGATTTTTTGCATCAATATATGACGACGGATGAAACATGGCTCCATCATTTTATACCGGAGTCGAATCAACTGTCAACCGAGTGGACTACACATGATAACCGACTTCAAAGCGGAGAAAGTTTCAAAATTCGGCTGGCAAGGTTATGACATCAGTCTTTTGAGATACTCATAGTATAATATTCATTGACTATCTTAAAAAGGACCTAATCATACACAGCGACTATTACACAGCGTTATTGAAGTGTTTAAAAGATGAAATTAGGAAAAGCGGCCTCATTTGAAGAAAAAGAAAGTGCTGTTTCATCAAGACAATGCTCCGTATCACAAATCAATGAAATCGATGGCAAAATTTCATGAATTGGATTTCGAATTGTTTACTCATACCATACTCTCCAGACCTGGCCTATAGCGGTTTTTTTCTATTCTCAGACCTTATTCAGGATGCTCGCTTGACCAAAAAATCGCACGAATGAAAAGGTAATCGCCGGAAGTGAAGCCTATTCTGATGCTTAAGACAAATCGTTTGATAAAATGGTATCGAAAAATTGTATGACCGCTAAAATCTCTATATCGCCTTAAAAAGGAACTACATTGAATAATAAAATCAAATTCCATCAAAAAAAAATTTTTTTCTATGCTAGCCTACGAACTTTTCAGCCCGCCTGTTAATTCAGTTGCCCGCTATACTACGCCTCGCGTCCTTTGACTCGCGTCCGAAAAACCGACACTAAGTGAAGCGACGGCGAGGCGAGGCGAGGGGACACGAGCGCACCGTCCTCACTCTCGCACTCGCGTTCCCTCGTGTCGCCTCGTGGAGAGTGTGGATCGGCCATTAGAAAGGGGAGATTAGCTTTCCATTCCAAATCCTTTATCGATGTGCACTAGCGAACCCGTTGTATTGATAGCTTTGCGAATATATATTTGGCTATAACATTTTTCTAATGAATCTGAGGAGTATGTACTAGTGTACTTCTGCACATTAAATTATTAAGTAAGGCCAATTTAATAAGTTCACATTTGATACTTCATGAAAATTCGACAAAAGACCCTTGTTACGGCGGGCATAAAATGTTATCTATTTTGTCGGAGTTAGAACTGCCTGTTGTTAAGTTTTGTAAAATTTCAATTACCTACATATTTATTGTAATAATGACCAATCAAGATAGTTTTACATTTGAACCATTCCAAAAATAATAAGCAATAATTATATTATCTTTTCTAGAAAACTTAACGTTTTTACAATGCTGCTTCAGTGAATCATATATCTTTTTTTCAAATAGTAGATTATGCTCCTTAAATAATTGAATTAATGCAATAATCTTTTCACAATTTGAATGATCTCGGCATAAATATCTAAGTCAAGACATCTTGAAAAATACTTCGATCCTGATCTTTCTTAGACGGACAAAAAAAAATGGCTGGGCGCAATCAATGCTTAACTAATAATTTATAAAACACGAAAAACCGTAAATAAATAAAAAATATTAACTTCAATCACTATTTAATCATTATATAAATTTGTTTAATAAGGCATTAGTTAAGGTTTAATGACTTTCAGCTAATGAACGCCACTACCCACCTGCGTATCATTAATTAATTAGGATTATGAACGATAACAAAATGAGATTTATTTTTGTAGCAAATCACTTCATGAACTAACCAAGGGGTGATAAAAGTACCATTAGGAGGATGATAAGTATCTGTTGAGTTGTTGATATTTTCCAAAGGCTTCTAAACATTTTGCCCTTTGGCATCTGGGGGCACGGTTGTGCTCCTGCCAAGGGCACTACCTACCTTTTCTCGAAAGGTTTCTTCGTTTTTTTGAACCCTCAGAACTTTGGTTTGGTTGATAAGGTATATATGTATGTGCATTACTTGTATATTTGTGCTTATATTTATAGCATTTGTTAGAATGTCTATTACCGCACCACATTATAGTTTTCTGGCTCGCCCAATGGTTGACTGGTAGAGAATGCCACACGGCATTAAGTCCGCCATTTTTACTTTCCTTGTGCAATAAAGATTAAATAAATAAGGTTGTTTTATTCTCTCGAGAAACTTATTGTGACCGGAGAGATAGATGGAGAAGGGCCTCGCGCTCCGACCAGGGGCTCTACTACAGAAAACGAAAACGATCGTTCGTTGAACGGATCGCGTATTTGTGCCCCATAAATCCCTCTCATTTGTCCCTCCCGTGTTTGAATATACGAACTAAAATTCGTCAACGTCGATTTTCAACAATTTAATTGAACACGGGAGGGACAAATGAGAGGGATTTATGGGGCAAAAATACGTGATCCGTTCAACGAACGATCGTTTTCGTTTTCTGTAGTAGGGCCCCAGATCCGCACCGCACTCGACTCTTCTGTTCACTACGCCCTACACGCCACGCAGTCGTTTCTAGATCTTGTCGTTTCTAGGTGTTGTCTAAGCTGAACTATTGTGACACGGTTTACGGACCATGCATACTGGCTCGGTCGGCCAAAACCATACAAAGAGTGCAGAATGCATGTGCGAGATATAAATAAATAAATAAATAACCCAAGACATGCCACGCTGGGCCACACAGCGCCACCTAGCCCCAAACTAAGCCGAAGCTTGTACTATGGGTACTAGACAACTGATAAACTTACTTAGATACTTTTTTTTTTGTAAATAAATACATATTATACATAGAAAACACCCAGACCAATACAAACAGACATGTTCATGAACACAAATGTTTGTACTGTGCGGGAATCGAACCCACGACCCTTGGCTCAGAGGGCAGAGGTCACTATCAAATGAGCCACCGAGCCTGTCATTGTTTTCACATTCCTCCGAGGTCGCATGTCACACCTTTTTTAATCTCTTAAAAAACTATAAAAATGGAGGCACGTAGAAGATTGCATCTCGCTACTACATATATTACCACTTTGGAAGAGTCTCTCGCGCAAACCGGCTGTGACATACGGACGGACAGACAGACATGACGAATCCATAAGGGTCCCGTTTATGCCATTTGGCTACGGAACCCTAAAAAGTCTTTTGGAAGAGGACTGTGATTTATTCACGCAAAGTTGTTGGTGCGGGAAAATGAATACTTATTACTTTACAAAACGGGGATCCTTCAATAACAGGATGTTAATATTAAGGAATGAATTGAGAAAGCTTCTGATTAATTTCCTGTCAATTTTATCTCTATTACAAGCGTTTACTGAATAGGCTTCTTTTCTGTTTACACTTAATATTGGAACTGGGACACAGTTCCAATATTAAGTGTAATTTGCTCATTCGTACTCAGGATATCGTGAGATACCTATTAGAATTCGAAACCGATTATACAAAAAAAAATCGTATTTTGTTGTACTCAGGGGCGGGCTATTCACAATGCCTACACTAGCTTTCTATTTGTTTTTTATTATGATGTAAGTAATTATGTATGTACGTACAATTGTACATACATAATTACTTACATCGAAGTCTTCGTCTATCTAGGGCCCTTGTAACATGGTTGCAGTTTAGTTTAGTTTGACCGGGCCGTTCTCCAAAATCGACTTCTGTGCGCCTTTGTTGCGTGTGTGGGAAACTTAAAATTCCATAAAACCCAGCAGAACAGTCTGCCGAAAATTTCCAGGAGCGTACTTCGCTATCTTAGTTATTCACAAACGTTACTATGCGTCGCGCAGACGCACATGTACCCAAAAACCTATTCATAGATGATACTTGAATGCCGATCGCCATTATAGATGCCTTACTTCTCATAGTGTTCTTAGTCTTCATAGATAAGTATCGCTAGTGAATACGGGTGTACGTATCCACGCCTCCAGCAGCACATGCGTTGCTGGAGTGCCAAGGCTTTATCCTCCGACAAACAATCAGGGGCATGTCTGAATCCCCAGGCTATAGAAGTGTCTGTTGTAGGGCTCTCCGTATCTCACCAAGATTTGTTTTGGCTCTTTTTTTCCCACTTTCATTAGCCGAACACGGTTGTAGAAGCCTAAAGAAGCATACAGCTATAAGATATAGCACCTACCTACTACATAATAAATCTCAAGTTTGAGTCGTACCTAAATTTTTTATGTAATAGAACGCGAATGTTTAAAAATGTTTTTACTTACACACCTTCATCTTCCACAGAATTGGTTGGCGTGAATGGCTCCTCTTTACCGCGACGGGGGCTGGTCGCCTGCAAGTGCCGAATGGCGAGGAACAATAACCTGAAATGTTCCACTTGCACCTCGCTACGGCAGCTGAAGCTCCTGACGCCATCACCTACGCCTGTGCCCTCTCTCCCTCCGCCTGCGCCTGCACGGGCCCTCTCAGTCAGGTCACATTTTACCTAAAATTAATGTAAAATACACATGGGTGCGTGCGGTGAACAGGCATTCACTTCGTTGGAACTTGGCTGACACGCTCCCGCATGTCTAAATCTTAAAAACAGGGACACTGTGTCGAATGAAACAATTTTGTGATATAAACTTTAGTGAAAGTATAAGTTTACACAATTATTTAATCTAAATACTCGTTTAAGTCTGCAATCTCTGTTTCTGAGTTGCAATGAAAACTAAAACGTAACAACGTAATTGGAATGTTTAAATTATATTTTTAAATGTTACACTGTTATATTTCTCATTACAAATTTTTAGAGTACATAATTATGTAAAATATTTCACATACTCTATGCTAGACAGGAGGCCGAAAAATTGACGTCAACAAAAATTTAAGTCTCTTGTGTCGTCTGAAACTATGACAAATCGTGGATACCCCACGACACGGGGAACCAAAATTTTTTTGACGTCATCTTCCGGTCACACTGTATATTACCTACATTATGATCCGAGAGGCCCGTTACATACAACTTTATTTTTAATTTTTACGAAAACAAAAATACTAATCCAATATTTTCATTTAAAGAATCGATAAAAATATTATTAATATTCTTTTATTATACCTATATTTATATACTAGCTGTGCCAGGGACGTCGCACGCGTGGATATCGGGTTTCAAAAATAACGGACTTCTATAAAATGGTGCCTAAATTTTAAGTTAGACTTCTAGCAATACATTTGTGAAAACCGCATTTAATTCCATGCAGTAGTTTTCGCGTAATGCGCGATCAAACATACAGATAAAAATTTCTCCCGTTTTCCCAACACAGTAGTTTTTGTTTCTATAACGAACATACAGACAGACAAAAGTTTTACTAATGCATTTTTGACTTCAGTATCGATCACTAATCACCCTCTGATAGTTATTTTGAATATATTTTATGTACAGAATTGACCTCTCTACAGATTTATTATAAGTATAGATAGATATAGATAGATACCCTGGAAGCGACATTTGCTATCGCAAGCGTCTCTTTATCTTCAACACCACGCATCAAGTGTCTCATTCGACGTTTAATCGCATGATATGTCATGGCCTTACGTCAATTTCCATACATTTCGCTTTATTCCCCCGTTATTCCCGACAGCTAGGCCCCCATATCGGATGCTTCCCTGATCACATTTCACGTTGTGTAAGGACATGGAATTTAAATAAGGAATCCGAGAAAGAAAGCATTCCGGGATGGTATTAAAGTATACTCGTATTGGTGTGATTTATGTCTCCCATGGTGACTCAATAACTATAGGGCACAATGTATGGATACACGAGTTTTGTGTTCATTAGTCTTATCGCGGTTTTCAAGGGCATTGTTAATTTTAACTGCCAACAAAATTTATTTTGAAACAAATGTTAAGTAGGTACATTATGTTCGTACATTTATACGGACACATGAGGTATATTCATCAAACTTTATCACCTGGTATATAAGAAATGACCCAAACTAACAGGTGCCTACACGCTGACGGTTTCTTCTACCAAGATTATTTATCCTATGTTTATTGTACTTCTTCTTCCGTCCCTATTCCCGTTATCTGGGGCCGGGTCTCCTCACTCTACGGCGCCAGGTTGCTCTGTCCTGGGTTATCGGCTTTGGCAATTGGGCTTTCTTAAGGTCTCTTTCGATGTTTGACCACCAGATCGATGGCGGGCGTTCTCTACCCCTCTTTTGTTCCTGCAAGCTTAGTGCGATTTTCGCTACATGGTCTTCGTCTCGTCTCGTGATATGGTCATACCATCTAAGGCGACTTTCCGTCATTTTGTCTGTGATTGGTGCGACTTTGTTTATTGTTTGTGCGAAAATAAGTAACGTCTGTGGGCCCTGGGATCTCGTTCTAATTCCTTAGAGGGCTGGAGGGATACTGTCTAGGTGCCCTACTATCGAACGAACATAATAACTATCGTTCGATGGAAGAATTGCGTGGTTTTGTGCCCTAAAAAGGACACACATTATCTTGTGGATCCGTCAACGTCAGTGATTAATTTAGTTCGTATATACCTAGGTATACGAGTACATGACACGGGAGGGACTAATGGAAGAGATTCATTGTAGAAAAACACGCGATCCGTCCATCGAACGATCGTTTTCGATTGTGACTTTAGGGCCTCAGTCATCGATTCAGCAATACAACTTTTCAAAAATGTCCTAACCCGAATGTTACAACACTTAATTTATTAAACGCATAGATTTATTCTAAGATCAAGCGGTTGTCAGTCGCATGTACGTTTACGATGAACATCGTCTCTGGTCAATATGCCAAATTCAATACCTGCAAAGGAAATAAGTTTATTTTTTTCATTTAAACGGTTTTATTGCAAATATTCGACAAAAATATTGCAAATATTGTTGTCGAAAATGTACTAAGAGCTAAAAAATTATTCATTTTAACTTATTTCAAATACCTATCCTCCGAAGAAGGGGGTTAACTTACTAAACAATTTGTCTATTCCAAGTTTCAGTACGTATACTTCCAACTCCACATGTAACCCTTATCCCCAAATGATCAGAAGTTGCAGACGGCAACATATCCTTAATCCCAACCCAACATGTAATTAAAAAATAAGAAATGTTTACTATTGTAGGAACTTTTGTAGGCGTTGTTTCAAAGACATTATTATGAACATCTGCTCGGATTCTAAAACTATAAATGAACGACATACTTGACAATAGTTGTACTAGACATTAGTCAAATTTAAATGAACGTGCCACAAAGTTTAGTAATCAGAGTGGAAATAGGCATTGTGAACAGCCGTGCTGGTGACTTCCCCGGATTTGTCCTAGTTTAGAAGACGTCCGGAGGACATCCGGCCGGTAACTAACGGTCCCGACTGTATTTCAAGCTTAATTTTCACTACGCATAGACAGAGATCGTGTTTTATGAATGACTAGCAGTCCGCTCCTCGCTTCGCTTCGGATTTATCCGAATTGCTGCAATTATTTCAGCTAAACATTTCATACATTGTTGGTGTTTTAGGAAGGACCTCTCATATTTTCTATCAATTAATATTACAATGCTAAAATTAATCGATGCTAAAAACATATTATTATATTTTAAAAATTAAAATATAATAATATAACCTATGTTCAGCGCAGATAGTGTAGCTATCCGACAGTGAAAGAATTATTCAAATCGGTCCAGTAGTTTCGGAGCCTATTCGTATCAAACAAACAAACAAACAATCAAATCTTTCCTCTTTATATTAGTTTAGATTAGACTACGTAAATTCAGGTTAACTTTATCTGAATTGTTTGTTTTCCACAAGGACTTTAATCAATCTTTTATTAGGTCATGCCCTGCCAGAGTGGAAATATACTCAGAAGAAGAGCTACTGTCAGCCGCTCGACCAAGAATATCTATGTTCAGGTCTCCGGCAAAAATCAGACAAGGGGTGGGTTTAATCGACTTTAGGTTTAGGTCAAGTGAACGTGGCATCTAAGTTTGAGAAACTTGGGGACCTGTAAGTGGCGATCACTGACAATTTGTTTGGCACCTCGGCAAGAATGCAGTTTGCATCACTAACGTCTAGTTCTTTGAACTGTGGATTCCAAGTATCCTTTACATAAATTGCGACTCCGCCTGACTTGTTTATGTACTTGTTTGAGTGGAATGATGTGTAACCTTCTAAATCTCTTATACTCACTAGCTGGGTTAACCAGCACTCGGAAAAAACTATTACATCGAAATCTACATTTAATCTTTTGTTAATTACTATAAAATCATCAAAGTTTTTCTGAATACTCCTGATATTAATGTTTAGTATTTTAAGAGAGTATTTAGAAATGATTTTGTTGCATTCTTCTGGGAGACTAGTGGTTGGCACTTTATGCGGTATGAATTATCAATGTCTTCTAATAAGTCTAGGGTAGCCATGAAGATATACTGTAAAAAAGATTAGAATATTTCAATATATGTAAAAGTGCCCAAATGATGATAGAATGACAAATTTCTTTATGGGTAAAATGTAACTTACGTTTTGAGTACATGTTGAGATATGAGTATGTGTGTAAGTGTATGCGCAAATAATTACAAAAACTGTTTACGAGAATATTAAGATAATAGGAATTTAAAGTACAAAGACGACAGTAAAAAAACAAGTGAAGCACGGCATTAAGCAGGATTTTGAGGGCCTGGTATAGGATTTCCCACATCGTCAGTTTGAAGTTTAGCTTGGTTATGAGCCAAGCGATGGAGATCCGCTTCCGATTTGATGCGTATTGCGGGACTCCCTTCCCCGGCGTCCTGCTTACGAACGAATACAGATCCATTTCGGAGCCAGCAAAACTTGTAGCCGTGCTCGTGTACGAATAGTCTGGCACTCCGAAATAAGCTGCGGTTGCCGTTGGTAAGACGTTCATTTATATAAATATTGTTTTCGGAGCCATTTTCGATAATGTCTTTACTTTTCAGGTGTCTTCGGGGTTTCGCTTTTTTTAGAAATTCATCCCTCTTAGCTCGTCGCGTGAAAGCAACCACTAGCGGTCGTTGAAGTGCTCGGCGGCCATCCTTTTCGTTCCGAGCATTATTCTTGTGCCCAACGCGGGAGACGTAGTTCAGATCTGTATCTTTCAGCTTCAGCCCAAGCTTAGCAGCCGTCGTAAGGACCAAGTGCGACGGGCTTTCAGAAACCGTTTCATCCAACCCAACAATTTCCAATTCATTACACAAAGCCTGCTGCGCCTGATGGTTCAACTGAAGGTTGCAAGTCGGTGACTGTAGCCCTCAGAACAAGGTTCTCGTTTTCTAGTTTTTCTAGCGATCTAATTCGTTGTTCGTAATCTGCCAGCTTACTGTTTATGCTATCGAAGCAATCTCGGAGATATTTCACATCATCATTTATTTCATCTCTTAAGCACGATAAATAAATAAATAATCCAAGACATGCCACGCTGGGCCACACAGCGCCACCTAGCCCCAAACTAAGCCGAAGCTTGTACAATGGGTACTAGACAACTGATAAACTTACTTAGATACATTTTTTTTTTTGTAAATAAATGCATATTATACATAGAAAACACCAGATAATTTTGATTCCAAAAGTAAATCAAACTGCTCGTATGTAATAGACCCGCCCGCTTGCGGCACACTTGTAGAGGAGGCCACCTTAGTATTTTTAGGTATCGCCTCAGCCGTCGGGACGTCGTCGCACGACATGTTAAATTCACTGTCAGGGGCCGGAGAATGTTGGCTACGCACCGGAGTATTGTCACCATTTCGTCGTGTAACTGTAGTGCATGAGTGGCATTGCCAATGCTTTTTTAAGTTCGACAGGTTTTCTTTAAAATATGTCTGAGACATGTTGTAACATTTATAGTGATAGCATGCTTTACAAGCAGCACACCTCAGTTGTTCGTACGGGCGAGCGCCCTTGTTGCAAGCTAAACAGTTCATTTCGGCTAGATAAACTTGTAGATGAAATTGCAAGTAGAAGTATGATATTATACCTTGTTTACAATCTATTCGAAACCACTCACGCACACTGCTGGCATCCGTAGCGGTTCGTAGCTGTGTGGGCGGGGCTAAGTTCGTGCGTAGCGCGTAGCTGTGCTCGTAGTCCGCGCCGGCCGGGCTCATAGTGCAGTCAATGAAGCGAAAAATACGGCCTAACCTCCGAATTTTTTTACTGTGATCCGATTTGCATGAAATTTTCGAATTAGGCTTATCTTCCTTAAATGATAACTCCGCCAATTATTTTTAAAGGTGTAAATGACCCCTAATGAAAAAATTGAGTTTAAGCCATTTTATCGCTAGAAACCAGTCTAATAGTAAGTGGTGAAACTGTAAAGTGTTTTCTAATACAATTACCTCATATTTAAAATCATTTTCAACCCCTTGAAAATCTTACAACCCAAGCAAACAAACCCCTAAATTGAAAAAAATCACAAAACATACTTTGGTATGACATAAAAAGATGTAAGTATAGAGTAAGTAATATTTTTATCATAATCATCATCAGCCCGTATCAGTCCACTGCTGGACATAGGCCTCTCCGAATGTTCACCGCTTAGATCGATTCTGGGCCTCTCGCATCCAGCACTTGCCAGCCGCCCTGCGCAAATCGTCACTCCACCTGGCTAGCCTTACGGTTCATGTCCACGTTTCGGCTCCGTATGTCATGACTGGTAGAAGGTACTGATCGAAGACTTTCATCTTTAGGCACTGTGGGATCGACAATGTGAAGATTCGACGTAGTTTCCTAAACGCTGCCCAGCCTAGCTGAATTCTCCTAATCACCTCGTCCTCAAAGTTGTTTGCACCTAACTGCAATGTCTGCCCTACATATTTTTGAACAACTTCGCGGATGGCGCCGTGTACTACTATCGGGTCCGGTAGAACATGTTCATTGAACATGACCTTGGTTTGTCCAAGTTCATCCCATAGCCGATCGCATAGAGGGAGTCAGCCAGTTCATTCAGCATTTGTTTTTTTAGGTCCTGCAGCGATTCTGCCATTATGTCGTCTGCAAATCGTAAGTGAGAGATGCATTCGCCATTTATGTTGACGCCACGTCCTTTCCAGTTCAGCGTCTTGAACATATCCTCCATTGCATTAGTTAACAGTTGCGGGGAAACGACATCCCCCTGTCTCACTCCTCGATGTAACGGTAAAGGCCTT